>JAULCC010386980.1:0-11455 GCA_032358795.1 Nuttallia obscurata | reverse complement strand
CCGATCTTCACACGATCACAGAATAGGTAATTTGGGAATTTTCCCATCTTTCCATGGTGGAAGAAGACCGAAGGCATCCCTAAGTAGAATGTCCAACCTTCTTCAAGCTAGCTGGAAGCTCCATAACATGTAAAATTGCTTCCTACGAACCTGGATTAAAATCCACAACTTAACAAACAACTACTACAGTCAAATATCGTCAGTGCCTATCCAAAAAGCCATTACAAAAGTACAGTTATGGCTTTGTGGATCGTCACTGACAATATGTTGATACCATTATCTGAAATCATATGAATTTAAACAAGCTAATGAAAAGGATTTACGAAATCCCCTCGCCTTAACCAGCATCAGACATGGGACCAGGACATTATCTACCATCAATATGGTTTCATTTTTATCAAGGTTAAAAAACTGTAACAGGATAACAAACAGGGTCACAAAGAATGGGCACTACTATCAAATCAGATTTTAACAGACATCTATTTTAAGCAACAGTGACTTTGAGCTTTAAAGCTAGACATCTATTTTAAGCAATGCTGCAACAGTGACCTTGAACTTTAAAGCTACAGACATCTTTTTTAAGCAACAGTGACTTTGAGCTTTAAAGCTACAGACATCTATATTAAGCAAAAGTGATGGAGGCCATAACTTTTACCCAGATATGTTTGTTTGACTCAAGGCCCATATCATTTTATAACAAGAATTTTCAAATAAACCTGGTTAATTCTTAACACTGCCCATTTGCCTGATTTAAATCTCAAATGTTCTTCTACTACACTGATAACATTAATTACTTTCAATTTAAATGTCTGTTATCTTAGCAGTCATATGTTTATATTTAGACTTTTGAAAAATAAAACTCATAGGAACTGATATTACCATTTTCTCCTGTTCTAGCTTTTCTTGACGAAGAACTTCTGCTTTTTTATCAGCCTTGACTGGAAATAAAGATATGACATCGAATAGAAGCATTCATTTGTGTCATACATCAGATACAGAAGCAAGATAAAAAATCATCTCAAGCCAGCTGTTTTTCAATCAAAATCGTTACTATACTCTTTTCCTTTTTATCCCATAGATCAGACTGAATTAACCCTTAGCCTGCTGAAAAAAATGTTGTCTGCATGGATTGTAAAATTCATTGGATTCGCCCAATATTTGGAAAACAATTGGCTGAGTGACAAACAGCTTGGATACGGATAAGAATCCGCGTTACTCGTCCTCTAATCTGGATCTAAGCTGTCTATCAAGTGGTGCTTAGCAGGCTAAAGGTTAAGGATTCAAAAAACTGTTTCCTGTAGTAAATAGACCATAGCTAGCATAGCAGCTAGGTTCACATGGGTTGTGTTCGATTCGCTGTTCCGCAAGTCGGAACATACGGAACTGCAATCGATTAGAAATGGACAGTGTTTTGAGCCTGTTCTGACTGTTCCGATTGAAAGGTAGTACAGGCGGAACAGTGACGTCAGAATCATGGTCGTACAGTAAACAATTGTCTACAAATGTGAATGTTGGGTTTATTTCGCGACGAATGCTGAAATTATCATTCACAGACATTGTTCTTCTGTTAATTGGAGAAAACAAATTATATTATTATAATAATAATACTTTTCTGTATTGTTCTAGGTGTGCATTTGTATTCGATTCACTCTGTTCTTGGTACATGTCCGGAACCTGTTCAAGACAGTGAATCGAACACGTCCCTAGTTTGCAAATTATAGACATTTTGTTTCTAGCAATTGAAGTAAACCAAATTCTTCTTCATTGCTTTTATTTTTCTAATCTTCAAACTTCTGGTACTATTAATGGGAGACAACTGTCAGTAATCTCCCTTTAACATGCTCTTGTAACATGCAGGTCCTTCTAATTTGTGTACTCTGCTTTTGTCGCAGTATTGTTTGCACTGTATAATGTACTGTCACATTCTTTTTGTACACTTAAAATCATCCAAAGGTTATAATTCTTAAGCTGTCAAACACTAGATATGTATTTTCTAAAAATTCTTGTTTTAAACACTTTTTTGATTAATATTAATTTTTTTTTTATCCTTATATTTTTAGCTGTGTTCAATAGGTATTCCTTCTTTAAAAATAATAATGAACAAGTGATTTTGGGGTTTTAAGACACCTAAACACAGAACAGATTATATCACTACATGACCATTACAAACTTTATAGATCAAAACTCATTTACATTGATCCCCTTCCATTGAATCCCATGAGTGGCTTCAATTACGCCACAGGAAGTAGTGGCCTTATTTTTGTCTATCACCAGGAAACCTGATACCACACAAGCCCAAACCTGGCACCACACAGGGGCTTATAAATCTGGCCCCAAGGTTATAAAACCTTTTTTTATATAATCATTTGTGAACTTAACTGAGTTTTTGAAAATAAACCTGAATGTTTTTTTGAAACATTTTCACAAAATGTGACAATTTTTCATAAAAAACTAATTTGATTAAATTCAATAAGTAAGTAACCAACAGTGAGGTTTAATTTGAACACAGAGCAGGAAAAGGTTTATAACCTCAGACCCTGCTGTTAAACAGAAAGCATGGAGTGCATCGTGGTTCAGTGTGCAGTCATCAGGTATCAATATACTAACAAGAGAAATAGTTAAATGTCTGAAAACAAAATAGTGAAAAAATCTAACAATTTCAGACAGTAATGTGAGTTTCCATCGGAATTTCTTAACTTGAAAGAGCTGGTGACCTCTCAAAAAGGAAACACAACAGTTTTTTTTAATG
Source organism: Nuttallia obscurata (assembly GCA_032358795.1). Lineage (NCBI taxonomy): Eukaryota > Metazoa > Mollusca > Bivalvia > Cardiida > Psammobiidae > Nuttallia > Nuttallia obscurata. The sequence goes on along the minus strand of JAULCC010386980.1, from coordinate 8,706 downwards.
TCTACGCCTGCTTTCTACTGACTAAAAAATCACAACATAAAGGTGAGGCATCAGCAAAGAATCAGTTTTCTAACAAATACTTACATTGTTTGTTTAAAGCCAGCTGCATTTTCCTTTTAAGCTTCTCTTGAGGTGTAAGTTTGGGCTAGAAACATAAAGTAGAACAACTTAAACCTAGGATAGAAACACAAACTTAAACCTGGAATAGAAACAATGAGGAAGAACTTAAACCTGAAATAGAAACAAACTTAAACTTGGGATAGAAACAAACTAAAACCTGGAATAGATACAAACTTAAACTTGGAATAAAACAAACTTAAACCTGGAATAAAAATTAAGTGGACAAACTAAATCATGCAATGGATACAAAGTAAGCAAACTTAAACTTGGGATAGAAACAAAGTGGACAAACTTAAACTCTGGATAGAAACTAAGTGGACGAACTTATACCAGTGATAAATACAAAGCGAGCTAACTTAAACTTGGCATAGAAACAAAGTGGACAAGCTTTAACTTTGGAAAGAAACAAAGTGGAAAAACTTAAACTTGTATAAGATACAAATTGAGCAAACTTTAACCTGTAATAGATAAAATTTAAACACACTTAAACTTGGAATAGAAACAAAGTGGACAAACTTAAACCTGTGATAGATACAAAGTGAGCAAACTTAAAACTTGGGATAGATAAAAGTGGACAAACTTAAACATTGGATAGAAACAAAGTGGACAAACTTAAACCTGTATAAGATACAAATTGAGCAAACTTAAACTTAGGATAGATACAAAGTGGAAAAACTTAAACTTGGGATAGAAACAAAGTGGAAAATCTTAAACCTTTGATAGATACAAAGAGAGCAAACTTAAACTTGGGATAGAAACAAAGTGGAAAAACTGAAAGCTGTGATAGATACTAAGTGAGCAAACTTAAACTTGGGATAGAAACAAAGTGGACACACTTAAACATTGGATAGAAACAAAGTGGAAAAACTTAAACCTGTATAAGATACAAATTTAGCAAACTTAAACTTAGGATAGACACAAAGTGGAAAACTTTAAACTTGTGATAGAAACAAAGTGGAAAAACTTGAACCTGTGATAGATACAAAGAGAGCAAACTTAAACTTGGGATAGAAACAAAGTAGAAAAACTTAAACCTGTGATAGATACAAAGTGAGCAAACTTAAACTTGGGATAGAAACAAAGTGGAAAAACTTAAACCTGTGATAGATACAAAGTGAGCAAACTTAAACCTGGCATAGAAAAAAAACCAGAAAAAACTTAAACCTGGGCCAGAACCTTAAGTTAAAATGTTTTTTGAATATTTAAGTACAAAGCAGTTTTTTAGAAATTTGAATATAACAAACCCAATCTTGAGTGGTGTTACTTTAGGAATTGTCTTTTTTGCTGTTGTTTTGTTTATTTGGTTTTAATTCAGACTAAGCTCATGTCAAATGTAAACTTTAATAGCATTTCATCAAGGAAGAATACCCCTGGTACCCCTGACTATAAACAATGACCTTCCACAAGCTGGCTAGACAGCTTCCTAACATTTTTAGGAATTAATTTTTCCATGGGAAATAATGCAGACCCTGATCAAATTTAGTGTTATGTAAAATCACAACTTTGAGTTGGTAAATTTAGATTTCTTATGTGAGAAAAAGGTTAGGGCAAGTAATAGAAATACACACGCTTTAGAATGTCATGCTTCTGTCTGTCAATAAATAAAGCAACATGTTTCTTCTAAAATCAGGTAAGTAATAAAAGATGACACTGTCAATCAGATATTTGTAGAAATATGAAAGCTGATATGAAAAATACCTCTGATAAAGAGCTTAGTAAAAATGATAAACATGGTCAACTTCAAAGTTCTGGTATCTGTCTTCTAATATGTCTAAGTATCAAAATTATTGTAAATGCAATTCACACTGTTCATTTTGACAGCTGTGTATGTATTACTAATTGATTTACCCCAAAATGGGAGTTTTTGACAGATTTCTTATTTCTACATTATCTACCTACATGTCAATTAATTTGAAGCGACAGTCAAGGAAATATCTTAATATCTTAAATTGGTGCCACTCACATATTTTTATCCACATTTTAAAAAGCATATCAAAAATGTACAATGTTATCAATATCAACTTGAACAATAAACTACACATTTACAAAATATAAAATGTACATATCTCAACATGTGAGTAAGTAATCACCTTTACATATCCTGCATTTTTGTTCAGATTTTTGCCTATGGCCAACAGTTACAACTTCAAAAATTTAACACAAATACACCATGCTTGACATAATGATAATTTTTTTTCATAAGTTTCAATGAAGTGGAAAAAATTACCTGAATGTCAACAGTGTTGGTTCATGAATTACACAATCTTAATGAGTTCTATGAAATCATCATTTCACCTTATTTTGTTTCCTATTTATATTTAAGAAATTGACTGCTGTCAAAATTCCTATTTGCATATGTTGTTTCTTCAATTTTTACTATTATCATCAGCCCTTAATTTACTTTCATTTTCCTCTGCAGCAATTCTGTTATTACACAGACAGTAAAATGTTTTTTTAAGTAGAAACTTTGTACACATTTGTAAAATGGACATGAAAAGGTAACATATATTCTTACTGACTTGATATAGACTGGTACTTTTACCATACATCACTGGGGCTTTAACTGCCCTGAAATAAAAGAAATCATACGATAAAATAACATCACATATATTTCATGTTAAAATATTAATCTCTATTTCATTTACACCCAGATTAGTTAAATCAAGTAATGGGCAGGGTGATTTGTAAGCAGATTGATTATTTTAACAGAAAGTACATCAGTTAATTAAATGTAAACCAAAAATACTTGATCTTGTTCCGAAGTTACATATTGCAACTAATTAAAACATGCACATACAAAAACATCAAATGATTTAATTTGCATGAACAGAAAACATGAACAGTTGCAGCGATTAATACTTAAATAACAAGTCAATATCAAAAACAGTAAAACCCATATACATATATTATTACATAAGCTTGTACATACAATAGGTATTATTCGTTTTGAAAACTTTGCAAGTATACCTTTTAATTTCACTCTGGAGAATTTTGATGTATATCTGTTATTATAATAAAGCTTCCCATAATTAGCAGTACATTCTTAGATTACAAAGTTTTATTTGGATGGGCCAATACCTTTTATATTCAGACACCTGTCAGATCAGTGATATGTTAAATTAAGGTGCTTTTTTTTCATGTGAAAAATTAAGGAAGATATATTCCATTGGAAATTTCAAGAGTGGGAGATCGTTGTGAATTATTAAAGAAAGTTTGCGGGAAAAGTAACTTATTCTTAACATTTGCAAAACAAAGGAAATTACCTTAGTAAGTTTTCACAAATTCTGAAAGCTTCCGTGCAAAGCATATATTCAACTTCTATCATTGAAAAATTGACTATTTAAGTTAAAAAAACTGTCTTCCCCAAAACTGCAAAAAAGGTCAAGACAAATGAAATGGTCATATGGAGAAACATATTTCAACAAGAAGGCCTTGATGGTCCTGTAATCGCTCACATGAAATTCTCACATACAAATTATAAAACCGTATACAACATTATATCTTTTGAAAAATATTGATAGATGACCAATGATGATGATTGATGTTTCACAGAAAATATCATAGCTCGACCTAATGCATGATTGTCTAAAAGAAGACAGAATGTTACAAAACATCACAAAATAAGCATAATATTAAATAAAACACACATGCCATGGGACATAATTCTATACTTAGGGCCCCCTGTGGGAGGGGGGGGGAGGATAGAATACGCCCACTGCTTGAGAGTGCAAGGTGGTAGAAACCCATCAAACATCGACACCCAAACACCATTGCATTCACCACATACATACTCCGGCGCAATATAGCCTTTGTGTGCCGACTTGCCGTAAAACCCCATTTCACTCACTCACTCTATACTTAGGCTAGCCATTTGAGCAATCTTTGTGGAATTTTTTTTTATATAATGTTAGAAACAAATTATTTAACCTCTCACTGTATTAAGAGTAGAAGAAATTTCAGGTTTTAATATATCAGTTTAAAAAGATTTTCAAAGTTTTTCATATAGTGAAAACTAGCCCTGCCCCCTGGCGGCCTTATTTCTTTGCTAATCATCATGACTTAAAGGACTTTAATAAAGAGTCACCAAAGGATGATTTCTGTGAAATTATTTTGAAATTGGGCAAACAGTTTCTGAGAAGAATTTCGTAGTCTTCCAAATAGCCATATAGTGAAAATTAGCCACAAGTCCCTAGCGGCCTTACTTTTTTGTGAACCAACATGATTTGAAGGAATTTGATAAAGAATCACCTAAGGATAATTTCTGTGAAATTATTTTGAAATTGACTAATTTTAGTATGGAGCTTTATTATTTTTACAGAATCTAAAAGATGACTAACTAAGGAACATTCATGGGAAGTTTGGCTGAAATTGCCCAAGGAGTTAAGGAGAAGAAGATGTCTGAAGGAAAATGTTGAAAACGGAAGGAAGGACAACGACGAAGTGTGATGACAACAGACAGTCCCTCATCATAATAGTTCACTGTTGAGACTGCTAATAAACAGAGTAATAGACTTCAGGTACAAAAGCTTGGTGACTCAATGGTCTTAGCACTTACTCTGCATCTCCTATACTTATTTTCTTAAAAATATTTCCTAATCTCGAATCATGCAAAAAAAGGTTGTGTCTAAATATGGCGGAAACTTTGTCATGTAATATTTATGAAGTTAAATATTCTCACTTCATGAAAACATGCAGAATTTGTGAAAAAAAACATGTTAATTTTTTATTTGACTTCAGAAATCTTCAATGCTTAGTGGTAATAAGTAGAAACATGTAAATGATGTATCCAATGAATAAGTCATGGTATATCTATTAGCCTGGTAATACAGAAAAAGCAATAAGTCTTATACTTACGAGTTTGATGTTGAAGACTTTGATGAACTTTGCGGGGATTCAGTGTCAGAATCGGAACTTTTCGATGAAAGACTTTCTCTACGATATCGTTTTATGACCTGCTTTACTGGGGACCTAAATATCATCAGAGAAACAAAATTGAAAAATAAATATATTAAAGAGTTTTGATGGTTGTAATAAAAAAAAACTTCTAGGTTCTGTTCAGTGCATAAAAGCCTACTTATATGCAAATTTTGTATTCAAATTTTTGTCTATTGTCATTGTTGTCCAATTTTATTCAAAGCGTTTTAATTTGAAGTCATGAACTATGATTTGTTTAAGCATTTCTTTGGTTTTTTTTGGTGGAATTTCATGTTGCTTCAACAATATTTCAGTCATAAAGCAACATTCACCTCATTATTGATGAAGGGAGACCCAGGGGGACCTCTACACATTATTTCAGACACAGAGTGATATGTGCACCTGGGTGGAACCACCGACCTACCGCAAACCAGCTCAAAGGCTTCCCCACTCCTAGGTTCCTTGACCTGGTATTGAACCCACAGTGGTCAGTGTCTGAGAGATTGCAAGTCAAAGACCGTAACCACTCGGCCACAGAGGCCTGTTGAGCATTTCTAGTGGGTTAATATTTTAATCCTGCAGATTCTCAATTGCGAATATATATGCAATGTTGTTGAAACAAACTACAATCTAAATCTAACCATTTATAATTTTAATTCTGTGAATAGTACTGTTTTTCAATAATCATGTCCTAAAATTGTTCAGATGATGAGATAATTACCTTGACTTTGAACGTGAAGATCTGGAACTTGACCTAGATTTGGATTTTGACCTTGAGGATGAAGATGATTTACTTCTAGATTTTGACCTTGATCTGCTTTTTGTTTTGGGCCTTGAGTTTGATGATACCCTCCTGTCTCGGGATCTAGAGTTCCTGCCACGAGATCTTGACCTTGACCTCCTACGTGACCTTGACCGTGACCTCCTGCTGTAAGACCTAGATGTTCTTGATCGAAAACTCTCTACTGATCTCTTGTCTCGTACCCTCCAATCTCTTGACCTATAACCCCTATCACGTGATCTTGATCTGTAACTACGATCTCTCAAAGATCGATCCCTAGATCTTCGTCCATCACGAGATCGTGACCTATAACCTCTTGACCTTGACCTACGATATCTGTATTCTCTTGATCGTGATCTTGATTTTGACCTCTTTAAATACTCTCTATCTTTACTCTCTGGTGATCTCTCAGGACTGAGAGATCTTTCAAACCGTTTCCTTAGTGATGTGCTCTTGACCTTTGACTCCCTGAAAATATAGTATGTCCAATTCTTAAAAAAAGTGAAGCTGAAACAAAGTATATACTTTTGCTTTTCCCTTCAATTACTAAACTATTTCAGCTATAACTAAAATTTTACTTTTGTTTAGATTTTATGCAAAAAATTTAAAAGGCTTATAGTTAAATCACTAGAATACAGCCTATATACCATTTAAACAGTAATATAAAACCATACCTATTGTAAAAATCAACATGTCTGCCACAGGCAGTAGGTCAAAAGACTTAAAACCTACAAAACACCATGCAAGTCTTAAAAAAAAAATGATTTATAGTGATCAGTTTCATAAAATGTTTACAGTAGAGTACCTAAATGAATTAACAATAGGCCTGATATTTCAGTGGGGATAAAAGATTATCAAGATACATTTTTAAAAAAATGCTTTACACGCATGAAAAATCAGATCTTCAGCTTAAACCTCAATTATAACAAAAGGAATAGAAAGTCTACTTCTTCATAAATAACATGATCTTTTCATGTCTTACCAGTCAAATGATACCCATCCATAGACTTTGAAGAAGGCTTTAAACTAAGCCTCATTTAGGTATTTCATTTCAGAACTTTATAAAGCATGCTTGGATCAATTGCATACAGTCTATTATACCTCTATCAAATGTCTCTTGCATTTAACCACAGAACTTATGTTACCAAATGTTTCTGAAAGAGTACTGTCACAACTTTACGACACTTTTTTTTTTATCAATTACTCTTAAAAAGGCCAAGTCCACGGTCCCTACAATTCTCTCTCTATAAAGCAGCAACCACATCGTAGGCCTCAGAAACAAGTACTTATGTAACACCGACCATGTACTGGACTGCTTGTTTGTACTTTCCGATTCTTTCGCAGCTCCCGCTAGCCCTGGAGGTAGGGCAGGTCCATGTACAACACCTTCCCCATCATCACTGTCATTTTCGCCAAAGCTTGTGATGTACAGTTTGCGGCCATGCCGTCTTGGTGACCTTGATCGACTACGTGAACGGGACCGCGATCGTGAAGAAGATCTGAAAAATTTCACTTCAAAATAAAAAAAATTCACCTGCTGTAACATGAGGAAAAATTATTCAAGAATTTCAACAAGCAAAGGTTTCTACTTACTGTATCTTGGATTTCATAAAGCACTTCTATCTTTTTTTTCAAGTTACACTGTTTGTATACAGTGAAAATGATCCCAATACAATATTTAATTTCATAAAATAATAATAAATGCTTAAAACAAAAGAATCAGATCTTTTTTCTCTCAAATAACTATAAACAAATACTTCATTCCATGCTGCAGACAAAAACAGGTGTTGTTTTTTTTTACTATTGTCTGGTCAGAAAGACAGACCTGCCCACACTAGCTATACTACGCACTGGAATGCCAACACAAAAGCTGTAAAACGGTTTTAAATGAACAAATCAATGCATAATCTCTCAATCAGTTTGAAAGTACTTATACATGTCAGATTTTCCATTTAGTCTAAAAGATTTCAATAACTATGGGTTAACCAGAAGTTACTTGTAGCTGAACACTGACAATAAACTACCCTTTTATCCCTTGTCATGATCCTTTTAAAAAGTTAGAGCATCATACCCAATACAGATTAACAAACAATCTGACTCATTAACTGCATCATTATATTTTGTTTGTTTGTTTTATGTCACTTTATGCCATCTAAGGCTAATGGACGTCACAGAGAAAGGGAATTGGATACATATACTCTTCTGTTAATTCTCTGGTTCTTTTACATGCCCAGTGTATAGCACTGATAAACTTGAGCTAGTTTAACAACAACAAACCAGTCGTAATGCCAACCCAAAATCCTGAGCCCCAAGGAAGGAAAGCCATCACTATCATTTTTATTTTGTTTGTTTTTCGTTTATTTGGAATTAACGTCACTTTAACAGTATTTCAGTCCTATCCCGACGTCCAGCTCATTTTTATTATTTTTAAAGTCTTTGGTTTGACTAGGGTCTGGGACTGGCTCCAGCCAGGTATCAAATCCACGACCTCCCGCACAGGTAGCAGAAGCTCAACAACTGAGCTAACCTAGCTGTACTGTATCATTATAGTTACCACTAATTAATTTCTATGTATCTTTATGAATAAAGTTCATGTAATTATTATCAAGACAAAAATACACTGCTAAAAAATGATATTTTTTTTCTGTCAATACCGTTCACTTTTACAAAGTTCAGAGGCACTTTTCTTTTTTTCTGTTCTTTTGGTCCTGACTTATACCAACAAATTACTAGTCACATTGCACTTTTCCCAATGTTAACGGTGGAGGTAAGAAAGGTCCAAGACCCCTGGGTAGTACCATGCCCTTTCCCAAACTTGCTAGATAGCTCCCTGATATTAAAGACTGTTCGCCCTGAGCTGAACTAGATATCACAACCAGGTCAATCATGAA
>JAULCC010386536.1:0-11459 GCA_032358795.1 Nuttallia obscurata | reverse complement strand
CAAGGGACAAAATGATTACACATTTACAATTGTCTTTTGATTGAAGGGTCTAAATAATTACAAGTCAATAATCGTCTCCTGCCTTTCAAGGGCCAAAATGATAACAAACCAATAACTGCATTTTGCTTTTGAATGGCTAAAGTGATTATAAATCAAAAATTGCATTTTGCTTTTGAAGGGCCAACTTGATTACAAATCAATAATTGCATTTTGCTTTTGAAAACCAAAGTGATTACAAATCATTAATTGTCTTTTGTTTTTGAAGGGTGATTACAAATCAAAAATAATATTTTGCTTTTGAAGGGCCAAAGTGATTACAAATCAAAAATAATATTTTGCTTTTAAAGGGCCAACTTGATTACAAATCAATGATTACATTGCATTTGAAGGGCCAAAGAGATTACAAACCAATAATTGCATTGCTTTTGAAGGATCAATGTGATTACAATTCAATAGTTGTCCTTTGCTTTTGAAGAGCCAGAGTGTCTACAAATCAATTATTGCGTTTTGCTTTTGAAGGGCCAAATTGATTACAAATCAATTGATGTCTTTTGCTTTTGAAGGGCCAATAATATTACAAATCAATAATTGCCTTTTGACTTTGAAGGGCCAAAATTATTCAAAAACAATGATTGCATTTTGCTTTTGAAGGGCCAAATTGATCACAAATCAATAATTACAGTTTGTTTTTGAAGGGCCAAAAACATACCAATCAATAATTGTCTTCTGCTTTTTAAGGGCCAAGGTGATTACAAATCAATGATTGCATTTTGATTTTGAAGGGCCTAAAGGATTACAAATCATTAATCGTCATTTGGTTTTGAAGGGCCAAGGTGATTACAAATCAATAATTGCATTTTGATTTTGAAGGGCCTTAAGGATTACAAATCAATTATTGTCTTTTGGTTTTGATGGGCCAAAGTGATTACGAATCAATTGATGTCTTTTGCTTTTGAAGGGCCAAATTGATTTCTTATAAATAATTGCATATTGCTTTTGAAGGGCCAAGGTGGTTACAAATCAATTGATGTCTTTTGCTTTTGAAGGGCTAAGGTGATTACTAGTGTATCATTGTCCTTTCTTTTTGAAGGGCAAAATTGATTACAAATTAATAATTGCATTTTGCTTTAGAGGAGCCTTAGGGATTACAAATCAATAATTGTCTTTTGCTTTTGAAGGGCCAATGTGATTACAAATAATTTATTGCATTTTAATATGAAGGGCCAAGGTGATTATAAATCAAAACTTTTCTTTTTCTTTTGAAGGGCAAAAGTGATCACAAATCAACAATTGCAATTTGCTTTTGAAGGGCCAAATTGACTACAAATCAATAATTGCATTTTGCTTTTGAAAGGCCATAGTGATTACAAATCAATAATTGCATTTTGTTTTTGAAGGGCCAAAGTGATTACGAAAAGAGGGGCCTCCGTGGCCGAGTGGTAATAGTCGTTGACCTGCAATCTCTCACTCCCTTACCGCGGGTTCGAATCCCGGTCTGGGCACTTCGGATTTTTCAAGTGAGGAAGCCTTCCGGCTGGCTTGAGGTAGGTCGGTGGTTCTACCCGTGTGCACTCTGTGCCTGAAATATTGAACAGAGGTCCCCCGGGGTCTTTCTCCACCTGTATTGTGTATTGAGCTGGACGTCGCGATATGACTGATATACTGTTAAAACTACGTTAAATTCCAAATAAAAAAAAAAAAGATTACAAAAAGAGCTTTATCTGAGAGCTATACAAATCCGAAGCTTATGGGAAGCAGACTTGCAAGCAAACCAAATCCGGGCTAATGGTGCGAGACTCAAAAGCTTATCAATTCCGTAGTTCAAATGGACTATGATTGAAAGCTTATCAAATCCGCAGCAAATGTGAAGCAGAATTGAGGGCTAGCGAAATCCATTAGCTATTGTTTGCACGGCTCGATAGCAGCTAATGTGGAGTGGATTTGAAAACTTAGTCTTTACCAATGTGGAGCATATTTGATGTTTTCATAATTTGTTATACTCATTTTAACTTTACATATGATATTTTTAACCACGCCAACATTTGCAGCCCACGCTAGTGCTGTGGCCAACCTTTTAACTATTTTCGAAAAACATACGATTCTGAGACATTTTATAGTCGTAACTGATGTAGATCACACTTGTATCTGTAGTTATGGTGTTATTGGAAAATTAGTTGGGTCTTTGCAAGCTCTCAAGTGACGTTCACATTATTTATGACGTTTGTAAGGTATCAAGTGTATGACATTGATTAGACAAGTTCTGAGAAGGATTCAAACTAAAGCATTAAGTGAATGTGTTGTTTTAGATCCTGTCACCAATCCTCACATGTATATATTGGAAGGCTTTTCATTATTAAAGTGTTCCACTTCATCTGGTAAATATGATAAATGATGACAGAGGTTTGGCTAAGATCCAAACTAGCACGTAAAAGATGCATCTGCTTCCATTGAATGTTTCAAATATACAAGGATATAAATGAGAACTAAAACCACGTGCATTTTATGAAAACGACCAATTTGTTAGGCTATCGGAACTTCTAAATAATTTAGATTTTAGCACGTGCTGGTAATTAAAGCTTTCGAATATTGTTACAAACGCTTATAAAAATGCCATGTATTGAAGTAGTACATTAGATAGAATTTTATGTAGACTGGCATTTTTTTTTAATAATTTATGATCAGTAACCGAAACGACAGTAGTGTTTTGCTACATATAATTTGATTTATTATACCTCACTCATGGTTCCCATGTTAATTTTCCTTAAGCACGTGGCGGTTCCAAGATATTCTGCTATTTCACCCTGACGCCAGATCATTATTTTCTATATCACACTGACGCCAGATCATAATTTTCTATATCACCCTGACACCAGATCATTATTTTCTATATCACACTGACACCAGATCATTATTTTCTATATCACCCTGACGCAAGATCATTATTTCTATATCACCCTGACGCCAGATCATTATTTTCTATATCACCCTGACGCAAGATCATTATTTTCTATTTTACCCTGACGCCAGATCATTATTTTCTATATCACCCTGACGCTAGATCATTATTTTCTATATCACCCTGACGCCAGATCATTATTTCTATATCACCCTGGCTCATCGAAAGTAATTTTCGGTATACTAAAATATCCACACCACAGTGAGGGTAATATACCGTATCACGACAGTTATATTTTCTATCACCGTTGATGTCTTATTTTGTTCTCGTTTATATAATGGCTATTTGAACCATTATAAAAACTTATCAGAAAATATATGAATCAATTTTTTTTATGAAAATATAAATATAGACGACATAGTGCTTAAGCTGCATGTGTAACAGGAAAGCAATTGGACAACATAAACAAATCAAATAAGGTAGACCGAGTAAGGTTTTAACCCTTTGCCTGCTGAAAACAATCTCGTTTGCATAAACTGTCGTCTGCCTAGAATTTAAAATTCATCAGAATCGCCAAAAATTTGGATAAACAATTGACCGAGTGTCAAAGAGCTTGGATACTGATGAGACGCTGAGTTACTCGCCGTATTATCTGGATCCAAGCTGTTTGCAAATTCTATCACGGTCTGCCCTGAGCAGGCTGAGGTTAAGTAAAATAAGTAAAATCTTCAAAGTGGTTTAATGTTTATTCCACGTATATTATTATCAAAGATGCATAAAGGGTATGAAAAGAAAACAAGTAAAATAATACAACAGAACCCACAATTACTCAATATCCGAACTTGTGATTTTCACCAATCCCATACAAAAATAAATGTTGAACTCGTATGTATCAGTTTCTACTGAATATGAAATATCCTAATGTAGCTGCTATTGTTCATATTCTTAGGAAACGCCAAAGGCAGACTCATGATATGTCCTAAGATAATAGAAAAGGTAGATATTTCGTAAGTTTTTAACTTACGACAACTGTAATGACGTTTGTACGAACGTCTTTAAAACGTTATTGAAAATTTAAACGTAATATCTGCCCAGGTCTGGTATGGTAACATATTGTTTTTGATTTGGGATCAAAAGAGTTTCACCCTTTCAGTGCTGAATTGTCGTCTGCTGAAAAATCTTCGCCTGCCAAAACTCTTTAAGTTGGACTTTTCTGTGTAAATTTTCAAAAGTTGAAATCTGAGTGGCAAACATTTTGGATCTCGGATCAGACGCCGCGTTTTGCGGCGGCTAATCCGGATCCATAATGTTTGCAAAGGTAATCACTGTTTGGGTCCAGCACTGAAAGTGTTTTGATTGATTGAGTTGTGTTTTACGGCAACGCAACACGGTATAGGTTGGTATAGGTTATATGGTGCCATTCAGGAAATAACTTGTTGGATCCACATCTCATTTACATCGAGATAAAATACGGGGTATGGATCCAACAACTTAATACCTGCTGGAGAATCAAAGTTACAGAAACTCCAGTTTACGTTAAAACCCTATTAGTCGCCTCTTACGATCATGCAAGGGTTAAGCAGGGGTCAAAATTCTTGTGCTTCATTAGCACGCCCCAGGCCCACATGGGGCATAAAAAGTTAAAGCATGTATTCATTTTCTAACTTCACAGGATCACTATTTTTTTTGAAAACAATTGGTTGAGTGTCAAACAGCTTGAATCCGGATGAGACGCCGAGTTATTCATCGACATTTACTCGGCGTCTCATCTGGATCCAAGCTGTTTGCACATGACTATTATCGCCTCAAATAACATTTTCAGTGTAATTTGAAGAAATACCAATGGCACGCCGGACATTGAACCAAGGATACAAGGTGAAGATCGAACTTCAGTAATCTTCTGAATTTAGAACACAAGCAGTATCGTACAGAAATCAGACAAACGTGAAGTAATTTAATAAAAGTGTTCTTTTTTTTCCTTCGCAGGAAATATTTATTTTCAGTGGCGTCTGTAGTAAAAATTGCATCTAATTTAACGAATAATGATTGAATGGTTGTGCCAGTATTCCTTTAGGTAAATATCCTACTTTTCCAAAAACTGCAATGATTAACCACTCCGTTACTATGATAACGATTTAATAGCCATCGCTATTTAAAGACATAATACAGCTCAAAATTGCAATAATTGGATTTTTTTGGCAAGACAAACGAAGTTTTTGTCGCAATATTTGGTCTCTAAAATGTGTCCTGCGCTATTTCAAGTAAGAGAAACACAATAACAAACTTAAAAACGAGTATTTATCAGCACAGCGTTGTTGACATTCTGAACGCTGTTGAAACAAACAAGTTATAACTGGTGTTATTTACATTTACACAAGCGAATGACATCGCATGCATGGTGGTATACGTTGAATAATACACATTTATTAAATCACATTACAAGATGTGATCGTGATAATAAGCCATAAATAGAAGGCAACAGATATACCCTCCGAGCTGCGGAATATAAACAATACCTTAAACTACTATGATAGTAAAATAAGAAATTAACACAATAATCTGTAGATTTCAAGTAGTGGATGAGATTTGACATTGTAAACTACACATGTTCAGCGACAGTGATTTTTAATGATTATGCGCACATGGACTCAATAACGTGATTTTAACATGTTTTAGCTTTATTATGGCTTTAAGTGGAATTAAAACTTGGTTGGAACGTTACTCAGATCGATACGTGCAGTTTCATAACAGAAAGTTTAAAGCATGATCCGTATGTCATTTAAGACCAGTAGCCGTTGTTTAAAACATTGTTATAGCAATCTCCCGGGCCCTCATCACTGTGGATACGAATCCCGGTCTGGGCGCTTCAAGTTTTCAAGTTAGGAAACCTTCCAGTTGGTTTGCAGTAGTTCGGTAGTTCTACCTTGGTTTGTTGTGCTTAAAATATTGTGCACATCGTTGCAAAAACAAATATGTAACTAAAAATACCACAGTAACAGGAACAGTAGATTAATAAGTATTGAAGATTTCAACGCATTGCTTACCGTGAGAACTGCATCAGTGCTGGCAAAGGTCTTAAAACTACTTTACTACAGATATGGCTTAGGATATTAAATATCTGAAAACTATTGCAAATGTTGAGATATATATAGGAAACACGGATGCTATTTAATTGGAATAGATATTTGTGGTAATAATTACAAAAAGTCGTTCAAAATTCAAAATTTATCTCTAAAACTAACCCCGTTTATCACGGTGTAGACGTTTATAGCGTTGTTTCAGTGACTTTATGTGAAAAATCACAAAAACTGTAAAGAGTTTCATCCTGAAACCTATTGCATTCATGTTTTTTTTATACTGACAAACTTTGGCAAATGTAACTTTATGTGAAAAAATTACAATATGAACTGTAAAGAGTTTAATATTGACAACCTTTGGCAGATGTTTTGAAACTTCTGATATTTTTTACCAAATCTGAAGTGCAGTCGCTTTAATAATGCCAAGGGCATCCGTTGCTCACTCGTTGACTTGTCATCCTTTGGTCCTTCATAGCTTTTGGTTGTGGGTTCGATGCCAGGCCCCGGTAATACCATGTTAGGAAGATATCCAACCAACTGTTGGAAGGTCGATGGTTTAACCTAGTGTATCCTCGGACCTTCCTACATCATGTAAAGCAGGGCCAAAGTTTATAAAACTTTCTAATTTGAGCATTTATCTAAAGTGTTGTTATTGTTGTTTCTTAGTTGGATTAAAGGAGTAGGAGAGTGTCTCATTGCAAAGTAGAACCCAATCACCAACTAAAAAAGGAAAAGAGAAATATTTGCTAAATATGTTGCCATGACAACAGAGAATAATTAGTTTGAGCATCATGATTCAATTGAGAATCATTCTTAAACTAAAAATGGTTGTAACCATGGTGATAAACTGTAAACATAGAATTTATTTTTACTCTAAGCTAGTAATTTAACCCTTCTTTACATTAAATCACTTACCTAAACGTTTTACCCAAGTATCGAACTTTAGAAAAAAAAACTTCTGTTAAATGCTCGGATTGAATAAGTTTAATAACCTCGGGCCCTGGAAAAGTCACATTATGACCTGTAATGTGTCCATGTGACTTTAAACCCAAATGAATAGACAAAGCATACTGATAATTGTCACGTGGGTAACAGTTTCCAACTAAAAACAAAAGTATATTTAATAATATCTAGGCACGATAGTATTTATTGCTTGAAGGGTATGTTACCGGTAATAGAGGTGACTGCTTTTGTATAGAACACTTTAGAGTCCTGATTTATTACATACTACTTTATGTCGTGCTGTAAATGTGTCGATAACGAGCGGTAAGAAGGGGCGCGTAAGGTGACCGTTTAATTTCTTAAATCGTGTTAAATTGACAGGCAGTATTTTAGGTGCTTGATAATTAAATTAATAACTTGACATGGTGCATATAATATAATATCATGCTTTGAATCGATTTCGACAATGCAGTTTGGTGGATATTACCAGAAAAAATACACGAGGAAAATTAAATGACTGACATTTTAATACTCAATTGTATGAAATAAATTCCTACGTCTCCCAGTTCATCTTAGCATGATATAAAAGGTCTATCTATCTAAATCAGTTCAAACAACTTTTATTATCATGCGAAATTGCAGTCTTTTGTTATCACTGACAAACTATTTTTATACCACAGGTGGTTTTCATATTATGGTCGAGCGTTTTGTAAATGATTGTGTCTTCGGTTCGTTGGTGTTTATTTAGATTGAGGAAATTCTATAGAAATCGTTTTATATGTAATTCCCGTCTCAATTGTGAATATTGCCCTCTCAGTTATTTGACTTTTAACAATGAAGAGGTTTGAAAAAAAATGTTAAAATTATGTACCGATTCATCTAAACATTCCATAAAGTGTGTTTATGAATGACCAATGTTCAAACGTTATTAACGCCCAATCGCATATGGCGAGAGTATGAAATGTAATCGAATATTAATCTTTCAACTGATAAGCTGTCCCAAATTTTAGTTTTATTGATTTTTATTTTATCGATCGCGCTTAATGTATTTCAGGCGCAGCAAAAACCCAAACTGAGATAAGATCGGAGTTGGAGTGTAAGGAGAGATGATGGCCACCCCAGATGTTCTCCAGACAACTTCAAACATGGCAGAAGATATAACAATTTGCAGCTTATGCCAGGAAATATTCAAACGTCCAAAGGTTCTAAGCTGTCTGCACACTTTCTGTTACGAGTGCTTGAATGAGTACATCGGAAAAGTCATTGGACCATCGAAACACACTCACTTCTCGTGCCCATCTTGCGACACAGACAACGAGTTACCCGTTCTTGCCTCTGATGGACATTATGCGGACAACCTCAAAGATGATCAGTTCATCGAAAAACTTGTGGAAGTGAAAAATGCTCTCAAGGATGGAAAAACCTGTGATATTTGTGTTCGTCGAGAAGAATCTGTTTTAGCGACCCACTGGTGTTCTGATTGTAACGATGCTTTGTGTGAGGCTTGTCAGCAGGCGCATCTGCACGTGAAAGTGACGGCGGGTCATTCGGTGACGTCATTGGAGGAAATGAGGAAGCTACCTTTAGAAGTCACGCTCAGGAATAAAAATAAAGTTACATGTGATAGGCATGGAGAGAACATAACACTATTTTGCGTTGATTGCAGGGATCCCTTATGCGTTCAGTGTATGGCAGTATCACATCGTCGATGTGAAAATGTTGTAACAGTATCCGATGCTGTTTCATCTAGTTCCGATGTTGATGACGTCATATCCAAACTAGAATCATTACAGACATCATTGGATACGGTAGATGGGATGGATAAACTTGAAAGGTGTCTTCAAGAATCAATAGAATCCGCAAGACATGAAATTAAATATCTCAGTAATTCCATTTGTTCGAAAGTACGGGACCAAGAACAGTTCTTGCTGAAAAAACTTGACACGAAAGTCATAGAAGCTAAGCTTCTGTTGAAAGAGCGAACAGAACCGCGGAAAGTTCACATGAAAACAGTCAAGTCAGCCTATCAGCGCATGAATAATTTAATGAAGTACGGAAGTGACGTAGAAATCCTAATGGCGTTCAATCAAGTAAGTAAACAACTAGAAGACTACGATAGAGAAGTTGGTGAGGTTAATCCCGAAAAGTTGAAAGTTAAGTTAGAATTTCTCCCTGACGAGTCCACCCTGACATACCTGGAAGAGCTCAACTCACTTGGTCAGCTTAAAATAGATACAGGTGCGGATGAAGGCATCTCGAGTTGGGGAGTCACGTGTACGTCACGTGATGACATCATCGTCACAGATTGTAAAAATAAGCGCATCCAGAAGTTTAACAAATCTGGCGAGTTGGTCGACCATATACAACTTGATGACGAACCACGTGACATAACCACGTGTGGAATGAGTGATGACGTAGCCGTTCCCCTCATTGGACGTCTGATTATTTTCATAGCAACGCAAAAATCATTGACATTACTAAGACGAACGAAAACAGAGAGGCAATACGATGGCATCACATACTCTTTCAGCGAGAGCTATCTTGTCGCGAGTTCTGTCCGTGAGAGATGTGTGGATATAATTCAGCTAGATGGTGAGGTTCTTAGATCCTTCCAACTGGACAGGAATGGTGAATATATGTTTGACCAGCCGAGATATGTCTCTGCCTCAACTGACCGCTGCATCATAATTTCGGACATTGGACAGCATGTGGTCAAATGCATTGACCAGTACGGACATTCCATTTTCAGTTATTCCGGCCACAATGAACTAAAAAGACCACAAGGGGTATGTGTTGACAAAATCGGAAATATATTTGTCGCTGACAATTCGCACGACCGCATACAATTGTTGACCAGTCACGGAGCATTCCAGCGGTACGTTCTGGTCAAGGAGTCTGGACTGGAAAGGCCATGTGCGATCCAGGTCAGCGGTAGCAATCGACTCGTTATCGTTCAAAACGATGGTATGGTTAAAGTATACAGTTATTCGTGAGAGATTACCCAACTATTTACCGTGAGGGTTTAACCAACTATTTACCAGAGTTGTTTATATAATAAGACAGCTGACTGTCAAGGTCATATCAAATGTATTGTATGAATCTGACTTTTTCCTGAAATAAATATCAAAAGACTCAGAGACATCAAGTCAAGACAAGTCAAAAGACTCCGGCCAAAAATATAGCTACTATGTGATAACATAATTTCTGTGTTACACAAGATATTCAAGACGTTATGAACACTTTCCATGTTAGTTTCTAACTTAGGTTATACATCGTAAGTGAGTAATTCGGATACAACGAAGAGGTCACCCTGTAAAGAGGATGTTCCGACTGCCACGGTAGTGTCTTCAATTTGACAGAAACCCAAATCTATTGATGATGGAAAGAAACAGTTTTTAAAACTTGAAACGTTTAACGCTGGTCACTGGAGATTGTGTTACATGTAACATTGGGAAAAAACTAAAAAAAACGTTAGACACACTTATATTGTTACCAGTGACGGCGTATTGAATGCCGTTGTATTAAGCTCACAAAAGTAAACTATAGCTTATATATCACTATATAAAATAATAATCACACTGAAACTGTTTTTAATTATGAAGTTAACTCGCAGACTTTACATTCGTCTTTGTTTTAAACTTGTTTATTTTAGCTCGATTTTGTTGGAAACCTATGGCTTGTAGAAACACTTTCGAGTCCATTTCCTGGGTAGACCCAGTACTTGGTGTCAACAAATGAAGGTCAGGAGAAAGGCCCCCTTCGGGACTCGAACCCGCAACCTCCTGAACGCAAGGCGGACACCATTCGTCTTTGTTGTTAATCTGATAATTCTGAAGTAAGCATGTTATTCTTTTAGAATATGTACTGGAAAGTTGTAAATAACAAATAAGACAAACAATTAGATCAATATTTAAATAGTTCATATATATGTTCACCAGACCCGTGTTGGTGGCATTGGTTTCAAAGATTAGCTTTTTTAACCCTTAGCTTGCTGAAAAAATGTCCTCTGTTTAAACTGTCGTCTGCCTGGATTTAAAATCTATCGGATTAGCCTAATATTTTGAGTAATACTTGTCCGAGTGTCAAACAACATAGATCCGGGTTGGACGACAAGTTACTCGATGTCTAATCTGGATCCAAGCTGTTTGTAAATTATATCACGGTCGCCCTTAGCAAGCTAAATGTTAAATGAGACTTTACAAATGAAGTGATAATTTTTCAGCATGTAATGGTTGTATTACTTTTTTCTATTTTGACAACATGTTTATTTACATGTAAATAAAACCAATGTTTATGACTTAAAGAAAACAACCGGAATATAACTTTTGAAGAGAAATACTAATTGCAATATCGTATAGACATTATTGGATGTCGCTGTTTCATGTATCAAGTTATTACCAGATACATGCACTAGCAACTGGTACTGTATCGTATTTACGACAATTAACCCTTTCCGTGCTGGAAGAGAGTAGTGATTACCTTTGCAAACAGTTTGGATCTAGATCAGCCGCCGCATAACGCGGCGTCTGATCTGAGATCCAAAC
>JAULCC010386314.1:0-11459 GCA_032358795.1 Nuttallia obscurata | reverse complement strand
CCTTCCTTTCACGAGAAGGCACGTGGCTATAAATCTATTCTTGTATTTTAATGGCGGACAGTCAGATACCAACGTCTTTAAGCGGCAATGCACCTGAGATGAAGCAATAAACTGGAGTGACTCGTACATCTTCGATGTACGAATATTAACGTTGGTCGAAAACCTTAAGTATTTCTGGAAGGAGCTTTTAGAGAATTGGAAGGTAGAATTTAAGTTAAAACGAAAATCTTACAGACTGGTATAGCATGCACGGGTTTAGTACGGTTCAGCTTTAGCCTTTAATTTTCGTTACATTCGACGATTCGGTATGTTGCGGTACCTACTTTCGCTTGAAGACAGGCGTGGCGCGTAAGAGTTATCATTTGTACTACAGAAACATTAACATTTTAACGCACTAAATTGGACGTCGCACGAATTAGTTGTTGTAGGGCAAACGCTAAAGATCAACCAAAGTCAGTGGAAGGTTATCACTTTCACTTAACTTATTTGCGGCACTGTTTTGAAAGAAAGTAAAGTCAGTTGAGTTTTGGATGATCACACCATTTGCTCAAAATTTTACAATAAGTAAATGCACAATAGATCAATTAAGTTTCGAATACTGTTGACGTTAACTAGCAGGGGTTAAATAATTATATTCATACAAATGATGACCCATTTAAAAGAAACGTTACATACCTGTTAATATTATGTCCACTACAGCAAAACATATATTACATTAATTCCACTGCTTTTATACATAGCTATGACTGTCAAACACGACTACTCCGTTGAACTGATGACTGGAATAAGGCTTTGGACGACAATGAGTATGTAGCTGCTATATTGATGAAACTGTCCAAGGCGTTTGACTGAATCTCACATGACCTGATTGTTCTCAAACTTAAAGCATAGGGATTTTCTGATTTAGCTGCACGAGTATCTGTCAAATCGTAAACAAAGAGTAAACATTGGTGATTTTTACAATAAATGGAATAACATATCGAAAGGTATTCCTCATGGATCAATCTTAGGTCCTCTGATTTTCACCATTTGCCTTAGTGAAACTTTTACTTTATTAATGAAACCAAAATTTACAACTTTGCTGATAACAATACCTTTTCATATTATTCTTCTTATTCTAGCATAGAACAGTTACAATAAGTGTAAGAAACTTGGAGTGCTATTTTAGTGGCTTTAGTAAACTTATGTAAGCACGTTTTGATTCGTTTCAGTCTATTTGTATTGGAAAATCTACAGTTGGTAATATTAATAATGATGATGCATAGATACCATGTGAATATAGTGAAATACTTTTAGGAACAGAAATCTACTCTTTCTTAAATATTGACGTTCATGTTGCAAACAGCTTTAAGAAATCAGGAAGACAAATAAACGTTTATCTAGATTATCAGAGTACCTCAAACAAGATAATAGAATACTTACTGACAATCTTATGTCCGTTCAAATTTCAATAACAGCCCACTTGTATTGCATTTTGTAGCCAATAAAATAATGAAAATTAGAAAATTTAAATACAGAGCCTTGAAAAATTGGTTAAATGATTTCAAATTCAGTTACAAAGAACAATTAGAAGTATAAATTGTATAAAACCTACAGATTGAATGTCTAAGGCAACTAGCTATTGAGGTATTCAAATGCTTACATAAAGTTTCGCCTAAAATTGCGACATAAAATGTCTGTGTAGAATCTAGAATCTAAAAATTACTCCTACAGAAACTATTTAGTACATGCTTGTATAGCAAAAGTAAACACGGTAATTTATACGAGGTCGTGCATGTATGAAACTGTCTACCTAATGAATGCCATATTACTATAGACCATACAGAATGAATATCTTAACTGGCTACAAATGATAATGTGCATATTTCTATTTCTTTGCTTTTAATTTACGTGTATATGCATGAAATAGCTTTACTTTATTTAGCTTTGTGTGTATGGGTTGCTTATTACATGTATGGGTTTTAAGTTCCTATGCTTTGTCTTATATATTAGCTATGTTCTAAAATGTGTCTTGTTACATTAATTCAAATGATTTGATATGAATAGTTATCATGTCTCCTTTTGATTACTTTATCTCTTAATCAAATATTTTGCAACTTTTCTATAGGGAGAATCTAGTACATGTAATAGTCCTAATCAAAAATAGTGTATTTTAGTTTATTTATACTCTATTTTATGTAATTCCTTATAACAATAATCTGTATTTGTTGTTAAAAATGTTTCTTAAATCACCATTATACGTTGTATGCTTTAATGTCTTTTCATAGATTATTTGTTTGCATCTATGTTTTTTGATAACCTATGTTATTGCGGTAAATAACTTATGGCTAGTGTAATTTTGTTTATCAAAACCGACTGTAAATAGAAGATTGTCTTATTTTATCTCAACTTATCTTAAATATCTAAAATATTAATATTTTTTTCCAAAGTGCACATCTTAGTTCAAATTTAACCTTAACAATGTTCTCCAGCGCGGTAGATACTTTCGTTAATGTTTAATAGTATGGAACCTTACTGTATAAGATCTATATTATTGTGAGCGTTAAATATGTAGTAAAAGGCTATGGACAAATATCACTAAGACTATCATATGAAAAGAAGCAAACAGCAATTGGCACGGAACAAACGATTACGACAATAAGCAATCATAACTTTGCAATTTTTATGATTCTAGCTGTATCTCTTATTCTTAAAAAAAAACCCAACAAAAACAACAAACAATTAGCCGTGTTTTCATTTTGTCTTTGTTCGAGTCAAGTCTACTTAAATGGTGCAAGTTTATGTCAAATGAACGCAACTTTCTAAACGTAATTCACTGAAAATAACTGGCTTCATTTCTTTTCCGGATTCATTAATATTGATCTATGTCTGCGGTAAAATCAGAAACACTTCAAACTTACCGATGAGATGTTTTTACATGTCAGCTTTTGAAACTTTTCATTGTTTCATTCATCCAAACACTACCCCGTGCATTGACGGGATATAGATATCAAAAAATTATACCGTACATGGCAGATAAGACAGTTTTATGCCTCTTACACTGATAAATACAACACAACGCTGACAGATTTTAATATATGGCGACATTCATTAGATTCGTGCTGGCAGATTTCGGCTGTCAAGCTCATGTAATCAACTTAACGAGTTAACGAGGTACTTCCTACTTCGACTTATATTGTTTACCTCGACAATCTTTGCTCAGTATCTGGACTACTTTCTGTGTTGCAGCGCGTGCACAAAAATTTCGTGTTACAACGTCACCATGTGATAATATAAGGATTAATTTTATAATTGCTTATTATAAGTGAATTGAATGGTACAATCAGTATTGACCCCAAATAGTACTACATGTAACTGCATAGATGTTAACTCTGAGAATGTATTAAAGCAGAGTTTACTGGTCCCTTTATATAGGCCAATAAAGCTGTATGTTGTAGACCGTCGGTCAAGTTTCACATGAAGACACGTGATAATTAGCTGTACACGTGTACGATTGTGACTAAAAGACGATATACCAATCGTTTATCTGTCTGTTCGACAAAGTGTAAGAACTCGTAGATGCGCAACTTTTACAAATGCTTGTTCGTAAATATAGACATGAATTCTAGCGAAAAACGAAAAGTATCTGTGCGTGTTTTTCAGCCAAACTGTCGCAGAAGAAAACATTATTTTGAATTATACACATGATCCACTTTTATGACAATCGTTGTGCTCACAACTGGCGGTTGACAAATAAGCCACAAATATATTAGAATTTCCTAATATGTTTGTCAGTACAAAATCAGGATTTCAACCCTACCGAAAATAAGTCCACCATGCATGATATGACATCTATACATAGTTCTAGAAGGATTCGGTTGGAGCATTGGTGGTGATTGTATGAAATATGTCGTGTGTAACACCTACGTCACTGTGTAATACTTTATGCAAAAACAATCTAAGATAAAGATTTAAGACAAGATAAAACATCATCATGTTTAAAAGAACTCAGTGTTTTTTAAAAACAAGTGTTTCAATGGCTAAAGTGGAAATCAAATGGTTTTGAAGAATCACCCTCTAAATCAAAAAGCATTTCTTTAAATACCTATTTAATTGAATTTGCCATATGGTTTCCAAGAATAAGAACTGCTGATTTAAAAGAAAAAAATAATATTTAAGGAATTCAATGTACGGGCACTTCAAGTATTTCATTAAGGTTATAATAATAATCAAGGTTGTATTAGATATACCACCTCATTGTAAACATCTTTTAATAGCATCAGCGTCTTTTTAAAAATCGTCATTAATTGATACAGATGTGTAATGGTTATTGTGAGCGCAATGCGCTCAGACGATTGCGGGTTAGCCTCCGAAATGTGCGTTTCTCCTGACCATCAGTAAACACCATGTAATGAATCTACCCAGCTGGAAACGGGATCGAAAGTGTTTTCTAAAAGCCAAAGATTTCAAAAAAACCTATCTCAAATAAATAAATTAAAAAAAAATAAAAACAGAACGCAGGATTGTGTAGAAACAAGTTTAACATTGGAACTAGCAGAAGTCACACATATCTTAAAATATGTTGTCGAATTTAGAACGTTTTTCTTAGCCAAATGGTTCCAGGTGTTGTTATATAACAAGTCTAAACAGGTGTTTGGAAACATAATGTAATGAATCAACAAAGTATTTCCTAAAGTGAAACAAGATGAATCAAGCAATTCGAAAGAATTCAAGGTTTTAGTTCCAAACATGTATCTTTAGCGAAGCACGTATATTTTTATCCCATATAACTAACAATGCACCACGGATATATTGAAGAAAACTATTATTTTTTATCTATAAAGGATAATGTATGTGTTTTTCATCAAAGCATTTATGTTTTCAACATTTTCTTTCACGTTTATGTTAATCCTTTACAACATGGCTTCGACTTTTGTCATGTGCGTCCAGTGCAGTCTGATCAGAATCTACACTGTTTGTGTCTAGGACAAAAATAACATTATCAATATGAAAGCGAACAGTGTAGATCCTGATCAGACTGCACGGATATGCTGGTCTGGATCTATACTGGTCTCAGGTGACAGAAGTCCGATTCATGAAGTAAGTGTTAACGAATAAGAGATTTGCTGTCCCGATCTTTTTGTTTCAACTATTTTCGAAATTGAATATAAAAACATCGATTTTCCTTCCCTGATACTGCTTGTGTTTTAAAACTTCAAAGGTTACAGTAGATTACTGTGAAATAGAACTGGATATCTGAGAAAAAGCTTAAAATGTCTAATAATCTTATTCGATTATGATTTTACATCTTAATGGTCACATCTGTAGAGCTTTGATGGCACGCAACGAAATGTTTGGTAAGAATAATACACTCTTGTCGTACAATTTACATTTTATTTACATCAGAAGGATTTTAACTATACTTCAGTAAAAGTGAATAAATAAATACATAAATTTCAATATACATATGGAAATATACCAATGACAATGAACAACAACATTTGCATCACGATCGAAATCAAAATATTAGATGTTCGCGTTTTGTAAGTGGGTTCAATAATGAATTCTTCAGCCAACTGTAAGGAATGTCTGCTTAATGGTCATTAGTGAAATTGCATAATTTCTCTGCTTGTTCTAGCTCCATGCCTAGAAACAATGCCAGTGATCGTAGTTAAGCCGTCAGTTGAATTCCTGACCAAAAGTGCACCAATAAAGTGTTTATAAGAATATAGCATATATCACAAAAAAGACCCAGGAAAACTGATGACTATAATGAAGTGATATAGTTGTCTCTCCTCTGGTTGTATACCCGAGGATTTTACAACTGCCTTTCAATGTTGTTTCCACAAATCCTTTTCAAGAAAAATCTCCTCCGTTCCACTTATATGGTCATGTTCGATCTTTGTCGCCGCAATTCAAGCCATTGCACCTTGCGAACTGTGTTTGTAGAAACACGAAAGTTTAAACCTTCCTTGTACAGTACATAGTTTTACCTTTTGCACTTTTTGTCAAAGGTCACATCGAGCAGGCTAATTTCAGGTAATTTACCATTTATCAAAGGTCCATTGTTACACGTTATGTTTGAAAACTGTTCTCTCTGTTTTATGTCAGTTGTGTTTTGGTACTGGGTTTGCAGGTATTCCCGAAAAGCGGCGAGGCGACAGTTACATCTCAAAGGGTTATGCCGAAGGTCTACAAATATTGTCCCAATATTGCGTAGTTGCTCAGTGCTTTTGAGAGGAACTGAGGTTATATGATTATGCTTCAGATCGATTATTTTGATTGAACACGATTTAAGGTGTTTCGGGAATTCAAATTCAAATTCGCTCAACGCATTGTTCGAAAAGTCAAGATGCTTCAAAACAGGAAACTTTTTAGAATGCAAATGCCTGAAGCCGCGGGGAACATGGCCAATGTTGTTATTCGACATGTTGTATACTTCCAGCTTAGGAAATTCGGAATATTCCGGCAAAAGTCTCAAATGATAGTGTCCGGTTTTTCTACTTCCGCTTTCGTCAACGTATCGTAGACTATGATAAACACATGGTTTCGTAACGACATGCTGGCTGCTTCCTTCAATACCAAACCTTAAAACATTGTGAACGTTGTTGTCCCTTTCTTCGGGTGACATTTTGATGTCGTAATGAATATTGCGTAAGATTAACTTTTCTATGGACATCTGTCCGCAATCTGTCTCCCACGGAACTTTGTTTGCGTTTGAATTTACAGATACCATATCTTCAAACGGTATTTCTATCGAGATATTCGAAAGTACCAATGTCTTCAGTTCGTCAGGAATAGCTTGGACCAGTGTCATTTCAGACAGGAAACCTGATACCGCACAACCGTGAACTTCCAACGCCACTATATTCCTTGCCTTGAAAGGCCATGGCAAAAAGACATTGCCTCCATCACAAATCACTCTTAAAACATATTTCTGATCTTTCTCCTTTTCGGACCACTCTCTAACCTTTCTGTAATCAAAGGTTTCACCCTTTTTAACATTGCATTCCATCACTTGGTTTCCAGCAACACCAACGACTACATCGCAAGATGAAAGGCCACCATTGCTGTGCTTCACTGGTATGGAACACACACAGCATATGCAAACGATGACAAAAATCCAATTTAAAACAGCAATTCGACCCCGTCTTGAACTCATCTTTAAGTATATATATAATCACAGCAAAGATTAAAACCGTTTGCGGTATCTATTATATATCTGGTTTTGTTTAAACCTTTCTTCCTTGTAAAGTTTTTAACGACGATTAACATGCAAAGGGATGGTGAAAGATTTCTGAACAATAGGAACAAAGTGACTGATCGCTGCTTATATATCCGCTGTAACAGTGTGCTTTGGTGCATCCATATTAAACACAGGCGATTGATAGGAATAAACAGTCAACCAATTGTCAAATTGACTACCAATAATGAGGAAGAGCAATAATATATCGCCTGAGGCAGGTAGAATAAGCCGAACCACTCTCTCGTAACAGCCGTTAGTTTTCTTGTCCTCATAAACTGCGATCCATTACTGTTCCCATTAATTTTCTCTAACCGCTTCATGATCTCATTTTATTTAATCCAGGGCTGCAAAATTAATTACAATGAATAATGTTTGTCCTTTGATTGCGTAATTGTTAAAAGTATGTTGTTTTTTAACCTTAAAGAATATAAAAGCCACTGCACTCATGATATGGCCTAGGATATTGATATCTGAAAACTTTTGCAAATGTTGAGATATATTCAGGAAACATGGACTAATCCGATGGTTTTGAAAATCAAGGCAGACGACAGTTTAAGCAGACGTCACTCCTGGAGCATAATTTTTCGAATAAGATAATTTGGAAGAGTACTAAAGATTTTTTATAAAACTATGATAAAAAATATATTCGTTAAGCCATATATACATAACATATTGGAATCATGTTTCAAAGAGAAAATTAACGGGTGAACAACCTACCGGTATATCATTCTTTAAATTTTTGTCACAGATTATCGTATCAAACAGTGAAATTCAAACTTCTTCACAACGTTTTAGCAATTAAAAATCTTTTTTAAATGAAGACTAGTGCAAAATATCTGTAATGACCTTTGTGGATTCACGGAAGACTATAAACATTTTTTTTCTGACATGTTCAGCTGTTTTGCCATTCGGGAAAAGACTACTCAAGCTTTCAACGAATATGGAATTATGACTGACTTAAACAAACTGAAGCACTTATTGTGGGAAATAAATTAGCTTACGCAAGTTACAATGATTTTAATAGTATTAACATGGTGGGTTTCTGCATATACTAATTATATTTTATCACATGACGCTGCTTATTTCCGGTGTAATAGAAACATCACGTATTTTCTTATACTAACGACACGTTACGTATAAGAACCGATGACGTCACAAAATCAATAAGAAAAATCCTATTAACCTCTTGTTGTATTGTCCTGTGATAAAAAAGAATATCAGATTCGTTTTCACTTTATAAAGAAATTTAATAGACACGTCCTGGAACCTTTATTAAACTCGCCAGAGGCTCGCTGACAAAGATTCCTGAACTCGTCTAATAAAATGTTATATAAAGTGAAAACTCATCAGATATCCTCTATATACATGTATCAGCTTTTATCTGAAAGTTTGCTAAAACCATTATATATTTAGAAATATCTGTCACATGTTAACTTATTTTTTATATTTTATTAAAACATTGTTATCATCGCAATTTACTATTCATGAATAAACCGGGTCATGATTATTGACATAAAAATAAGAAGAAGCAGATTTTCCCTTAAGAAAAAAAAAATTTCAAAGAGGCACAGGACCTTACGTTTTCAATAGGAGGATAAATATTTAAGATGTGAAACAATTATTCACTAATAATTGAATCAGTTAGTGTAATGAGAGTGATTTTATCTACGACAGCATTTTTAAATCTCTATAACACAATGAGACTATCTTCGATCCAAAACTCATTTACATTTTACAGATAGAAATTGATTTGAATATTGATCAAGTAGAGAATAGGTTATACGTCATCAATACCTGATGACGTATATAATTACGTAGTGATATAGTCACATGACTTTTATTCAAAAACATGATAGACACTGTGACTTTTGCTTACAGAAACTTAATCCGTAGAAAAAAAACCCATAATGAAATGATTAAACGATGTATGATTTTAGACACTAACTGTTTGGTCTGTGTTTTGTATTTAGTCAGTTCTAACAAATACAAAATTCAAACTTGATTGATTGCTGATTTGGCCACACACTGTCTGTATGTTTTCCAAGTGTCGTTGTATCGCGTCTAAGCTCAGAATTCATATAACAATCTTACTGTCAGCCGTTTGAATTGCAATCTGTACTCCTATTATCATTTTTTTTGCAATGTAAACAGATGTTGCAGGTGTTTTCCATTGCATGCTTTGTATATCTGCGACGAATATTAACGATAACATTTTTTGTCTAATGTTTGGGGACTTCATTTCCTGCTTGTTGTTCAGTATTATTGTATGAACATTGTAAAATATTCATGAATGGAAAAATGTGAACATTGGATGAAAAGTGTCATTTCATGACTTGTTAGTAGCGTAACTTTCTCATGTATAATCCTCTTACATCAATTAGACACACTTTCTGTGAATATCTAACAATACGAAGACATGCAACATATTAAATTAATCGAAACATTGTGCAAGGCAGACATTGTATATGTCTGTTTCACTCATATTAACCTTTATCATGCAAAGCGTGACCGTGATAGAATATGCAAACAGCTTGGATCCAGAATAAACACCGTAAGTAACTTGGCGTCTAACCCAGAGACAAGCTGTTTGACACTCGGCCAATTGTTTCTCCAGATATTGTGCGAATCCGATGAATTTTAAAATTCAGGCAGACGACAGTTTAAGCAGACGACAATCTTTTTTCAGCAGGCTAAGGGTTTTATAACCTCCAGCTGTGTTTCAACTAAGTGAATACTAATTTAATTAGAAACAAACTTCTTTTCATTGTACAAACTAATCACCAAACCAACTTTCCAACTTAAACTTACACCAACCGTAAGCTAGTGCCAATGACCCAGGGTTTCCAGCTGGTAATAAATGTACTACGCATAAACAAGGCTCCTGTCCTAAATAAACAGAGCACCAGCGAACCACTAAACATCCTCTTTCAGTTGACAAAACAAGCATGCCATCGATCCGCAAGCGTACTTCCTGTATAGGTCATCATCAAAAAAAAACTAACGAGGTTAGTTTAGCAATACGCGTCAACAAGATTCATCACTTTTGAATGATCTCGGTAATAAAAGTTGAACATACATGGAACTAGGACATTAAAGTCAGACGTGTAGAAATTGATAGGAGTCGTTGTATGTTTACAACTATAAGTTATCCATTTTTTTCTTTTATCTCGAATTGTTTTCAATCATTGCAATGGTTTAAACACACCCAGACGCGCGTCTATTTCCTCATAGGAAACAACTCGTATGTAGGCTGTCGAATGTGAGCTAATAGTTCACCGTAGCAATCTATCACAGCTATACAGATAAACGTATTCCTCTGTTGTTTCCTCATTCTCTTCTATAACTGATGGAGAATTTAGATTTCTGAAATAAAGGGAAAGAAAGAGATTGATTTTTTTTGAAATTCTCATATAAAATAATTAAGAAACCGAGTTTATACAAAATGATGTATGAAAGAAACTCGTATGTCGTAAAAGTTTAACATAGAAATGATTATTAAATATACTTAGATGGATTTTAACTTCTACAATCATATATATAGAGGATATCTGATGAGTTTTCATTTTTATATAAAATTTTATTAGACGAGTCCAGGAATTTTATAAGCGAGCCTCTAGCAAGCTTGGTAAAGGTGCCATGACGAGTCTAATAAAATCTTATATAAAGTGAAAACGAATCTGATATTCTTTTTATCACATAACAATACAACAGGAGGTAATAGGATTTTTCTTATTGATTTTGTGACGTCATCGGTTCTTATATGTAATGTGTTGTTTGTATAAGTAAATACGTGATGATTGCATTACACCGGAAGTAAGCAACGTCATGTGATAAAAACATTTATATGTGATTTGCAAGTGCTTTGAAATGATGCAGATATGAGGAGAACTATCAGTTTTTAACATTTACGAAATAATCTTAAAAGTTCGTACTTTCTCGTGTTGACTGTTACGTGCATTTCATTGGTCAATTGATACAAGAAGTGCTTTTTAGACAACCACAGTCAATTACGTCTGAGTTTGTGTTTAAGGTCGTTTCTTAAAAAAATTCATTACCTCGGACACATAACTATATCCATTTAGATTAAGTTGTTGTTGTTGGTTTTTTCTTTTCTATAAAACTAATTTACAAAAGTATAAGGCAAAGAAACATTAAACGTATAAACTGCAGGTTTCAAAAATGTAACCTGGATTTAACGTGTTGTCAACTTTTAAAGCACAGAGGTTTCTTACGT
>JAULCC010386092.1:0-11460 GCA_032358795.1 Nuttallia obscurata | reverse complement strand
AAGAGTTCTGTGTATCCGCTTCCCTCTCTCTGGGACGTCCATTAGCCCTAGCTGGCAGAAAGTGACGTTAATCAAAAAAAAAAAAAAAAAAATCAAAACAAAAATGAGACAAGCCAAGTGCCAAGAAATCACTCACTGACTAACACAGGGGTTGCTGGTTCCAGTCCAGGCTCAGTCACAACCGGTGTATAAAGATTTATGAAAAGAATCTTGGTTATTTAATTGATGACATTGTTGTTTCAGGTGAATGATAAACTATGACATGCATAATAGGATAAAATGGAACATTTTACAATTTATCACCATGGGATAAAAATATCACATACAAACTGATTCATGCCTGTAGCTTTAAGGTCATTGTTGCTAAAAATAGATTAAATCTCAGGGAACCTGGTATAATGCCCCATTTATTGTCCTATAGTTAATGTAAATATCAGGCCTTTTGTGTTTTATCAGTGTGTTATATTATATCAGTCACCTGCAGAAATGTTAGTTAATTCACCAGGAAGAAACTTAAGAACACCAGTTGGCTGACTGCATTGATTGACCCAAAGGAGTCGAAAAAAAATCCAGGAAACATTTAAACAGCAACAGTAATGGCTGAACATTTGTCAAATAGGTTGTAGAATTTGAGATGATGTTAGGCCTGTTAATCATCCAGAGTATACCTGTAATTGTTGCCATGACGTCAAACCCTGAAATACATTTGTCTTTATCAGTTTATTTGATGGTTATTGTCTTCAGTTGCAAGTTATCACAACATCATTTGGGACAGACTCTGTCACTCAAACAGTTGAAATTATCAATATTCTTGTTTATTTTCCCCCAGAAGAGGGTTATTTAAATTCATGTCATTTTTGATAGATTGTGTTTTGTAAATTATAGTTCATGCATTTCTGTAACTGCCATCTTTTTTGCCAGATGATTGCAGTTGAAAGAATTCAGATAAATTATTTCTGCAATTGAATTTGTAACTAAACACGTATCAGTTTTGGTTATTGGAAACTTTTCCATATAATATGGAATATTTCAAAGAGGATTTGCAGTACAAATTGCAGAAATTTTATATAATGATTGATATCAAAGTTTTGTTTGTTTGTTTGGATTTTAAGGTCGCCTTAACAGTATTTCAGTCATATCGCGACGTCCAGCTCATAACAGGTGGAGGAAGACCCCGGGGACCCCTGTACCAGATTTCAGGCACAGAGAGCACCCTGATAGAACCACAGACCTATTGCAAGCCAGTTGAAAGGCTTCCTCACTTGAAAAATCCGAAGTGCCCAGACTGGGATTCGAACCCACAGCAGTGAGGGGCTGAGAGATATCATTGTTTCTGTTTTGTGAACTGTTATATTAAATTAATAGAACCCTTTCATTATTAAGGACATTATAGGGGGCTTTAAGCTTGACAAAAATTAATATAAAGGCCAGTTTCTAGGGTGTTCAGGGGGGGCATGTCACCCCTAAAAAAAAATCAGCTAGGTAGAGGTAGGTGTGGTGTGTTTGAGCTTATATTTCATATTGGTAATTCATGAATCTGAGCATTATCTTTTCTGAAAAATGTGTAGGTTGCTGATTATTGATGCTCATAGTAGAATATTTAATGTGAAGAAGCTGTCCAATGAACTTGCTGAAGGTTGGTGGTTTTACCCAGGGACTCCTGGGATATTCCTTCACCAGGAAAAGCTACAAAAGTGGCCATACTTACCTATTTAAGATAACACTCAAATAAACAAATATGTGTATATTGAAATGTAATGTGTTGATAGTACTTAACACTGATAATTTATTAGCTGTTAATTTATAGGCCTTCATGCTTAAAAAAAACATGATAAAAAAAACAATAACAGAAAAAACACACACACAAAACCTGGCTGAAATGTCTTGAACATACAAATTGAATCAAACTGGATGATGAATGGGGGCTTGATCAACTTACATTAGCTGATGGTTATAGCTAATGGTGAGATATCACTCATGGTGATAAAAAAAACTGGGGGTACTGAAACAGACCAAGTTATGTGTAATAATGACAAGTCTTTGATCTTCTAGCACAGTTGATGGTGATGACCATGATAACAATACATTTATAACATGCCATTCCAAAGTGGTATTGACCGTAGAATGTACATCTGATATCAGTTGTGCTCTTTTCCTAAGTAGACAAGACGGCTCTGTCTAATGTCATCTTTATAGGCAATTGATATTATTGCTTGGTCACTCTTTGTTGTTTTTGATTAGGTTACAGTTTTAGATTTCTTTATAGATGCAAGGCAAATGTATGCACTACCAATGAAGATACTTCAGATGATTCAAGAGAAATGTATTCAGTACCAAGAACTTTCAGGAACATATTTATTATAAGCTCCATTGCTAAGACCTCTAGACTTGTTACTGTAAACTTGGATAGATATGCATTTAAACCTTTTCCTTAACTGAAGCGCTATTTAGCGCCTCTGTAACTGATGGCTTGTATCGAGCAACTGCTGCATTTCCTGCAATGATTTCAATACAATTTAGAATTGTTATTTTTCCCATTGCCTAGATTTTCATATTTTTCATAAAATTCTTTCCTTGTGGATTAGTCTTAAAATAGCTTGTGGAGGAAAGGGTTAAAGAGCAAACTTTAAGATAATTCACTTAAATTGAATTTTTGATTGATGCATATGCTGGTACAATGTGAGTTACTCTCACATTGAGCGTATTTGTTATTTTTAGCTCACCTGAGCCAAAGGCTCAGTGGAGGTATTGTGATGAATGGGCAGTCAGGCTTCCGTAGTTACTGTATATCGTACATCAGCAATATGTTTAAACAATATCTCCTCTGAAACCACTGAATGGAAGTGGATGAAACTTGGCTGGGATATTCCTTGGATGGTTCCTTTCAAAATTGTTAAAAGAACTCCATTCCATGAAGAACTCTTGTTGCCATGGCAACCGAAGTGAAAAACATCGAGTCTTCTTCTCAAAACCTGTTGGTCCAATTTCATCTTGTAGCCAGATTTGAAAATGATTTGGTTTAGTGTTCCTTTAGTGACCATCTGCAAAGATTATTCAAATTATTTGTATCAGTTAAAAAAAAAAAAAGGTCACCAGGGAGTGGAGCCAGTTTCTTTTATATTTAGATATTCAGGTGAGCAATTACAGGACCGTCATGTATTAATATTAACATTTCATTACATACACTATGAGTTTAGGCTGTAAATGTTCAGTTTTGTTTACATATTTGTTTATATCATTAAACACTGTAGGAAAGACTACAAGAAATATAATTAAGTAAACATACATGAACTATATATCATCAAATACCCTTCCAAACAACATAGCACTTATATTTGATGGATACTCAATAGATTATAAAAATAAAGGGTTATAAGTATACTCAACTCCTGTCACAAAGCTTATATCTGTTCTTCTGGATGCACTTGATGTGTTGGTAGACAGAGCTGCACCTTATGAAGTGTTTTGGTGGAACAATTTGTCTGTGGTGGGTAATACAGAAGACATAAAAGCCACCACATCTGACTTAATTGCAGATTGAGTGGTGATTTGGTAATGATTTCTTTACCTGATATACCTGATATGATAAAACTCCTGTATAAATCAGAAACAGATCCGTTCAGCAGACTCTGTTATTTGTAAATCTCATGGAACCGTGGTCTGTCTCTTTGGGGAAGGCAGTAGCTGTGTTG
Organism: Nuttallia obscurata; assembly: GCA_032358795.1. Taxonomy (NCBI): domain Eukaryota; kingdom Metazoa; phylum Mollusca; class Bivalvia; order Cardiida; family Psammobiidae; genus Nuttallia; species Nuttallia obscurata. The sequence continues at coordinate 7,768 of JAULCC010386092.1, read as the reverse complement.
TACCATAGCAGTTGGCAGTACTAATATTCCCCTGTGTTTAATCATGTTTCTGTAAACATGCTTCATGGTTTTTTTGGTAAACAATGGGAGATAAAGGCGTGTGCGCTTTGGTGATGTAATCCCTCACACTTCTCTTGATTACTGCATGTCTGGAAGAGAAAAAAATAATTCCTTGTGGTATTTTGTTGTTCGTTTTTTAATGAATTCCACAATGTGTCGGTAATGATGAAGAACATGCAGTTGTTATGTGATGCTTATTTATTTCCTACGACTCCAACCTGCTGAGAGGTTTTATAGTAATCTATATATCTGTCATGTTATCTGGCAAGTAAGGTGTCTGTATGATCAGGAGTCGGTTTTGGAAGGGGATTATATCACAGACTATTGGGATCGGTTGATCTATAACAACCTTTTGAAATAACCTACTGGATTTAACATTGTGTGACAGAATCAAAGCAATAACTTTCTATTACTGTCTTCATTAGCAATCGTGCAGCTTAATTTTCAAATTTCAAATTAATTCTGCTTGTTAAGTGCAAATGTTTCTGCTGGCAGGGTTCAGTTCCCTGTGTACCAGTGCTTTACATTGTGCACATAAGAGCACCAGAGAGTCTTCTGTATGTGCATCCCTCACTCCTGATGGCATAAAGTGACATAGCCCTAGACAGCATAGAATGACTAATGCATAAAGTGACTTAGAAAACCAAAAAAACCTTATGGCAATAGTATTTTTACATTTAACTGTTGCAGTTTTCATGTTTTATTTTTAAAAGATTCCCTCAAGTTTCATAACTTTTTTGCAACATCAGCATTATAGTACAATATAATTATAGTATGATATAAACAGTGCATAGACAAAGTTCAAAAATTGCTGCTAGCAGAGTGAGTCTTAGGGGATGATTTGTTGATGAATTTAAACAATAATTAACTGAAATGAACACATCATTGAAAAAACACTTTATTATATTGACACCAAATTTGGCAAGTTCAGTGTCAAACTTACCTATGTTATGTTTAACAATAGACTTGCATTTACCCATCACTTTGTCATTTTTACTTGGATCCACAGATGACATGGATATTGGATCAACACAGTTTACTTTGATCAACACAGTTTACTTGGATCCACACAGTTTAATTTATTGTTTTAAGCCATTGCGAAGTAATTTTAAATTTCAAATACATGCTCTAGAGAATCCCTGGTCAGAGCTGTAAATTACGTCAAAACAACCACATACTTTATGTATAAATTCAGGTATTGAAACAGTTATAACACCTGTATTTTCAAAATGTTGATTTAACAATTGAAAAATAAGGAAATTATTACAGCCTCAAAAGTTTATAAGAATTTGTATACATATAAAAGAGGATGTATAGTAAAAGGGAGAAGTTCATAATGTCAAGGTCACTGATAGAGGTCAAATGCTTCATACTGGTAGATCCTTATTCTCATATCATGTAAATACTCTTGTAATGAATGTGTTTTTAGCTAGTAACAAAAAGTAAAAAAAAGTACATCATAGAAGCACAGATATTGTAGATAATGTTCCAACTAATGTATAACTAATATGTTGGTGGCAAAGGCTGAATTTCCGTCTTTGGCATAGGTTGCCTAGACATCTATTAGTGCAATTGACTGTGCTTTTCCCTGCTGCTGTCAAAGACTTCCTGCAGAGCTAGAAAGTGTTCTCTTGAATAAGGATGCTGTTTATCATGCCATACTTACTGTCGAAAAAAGAAAATTGCAGATAAGAAGCAGAGCTGTGAACAGTAATTGATAAATGTTTGCCCAATAGTGTATGACAGGTGCTGGGTGCAATGTCTCATATGTCGTAGGCCTTGTACATATATTTTGGCTCATATATCTGTTCATGTGTACTGATTAATGCTGCATCTCCATCCAGGTGTATAAATGGGTACCTGTGAAGGTGTATTAGCCAATGTGCTGTGGCTGCAATCTGCGCCATCTGTTAACGGTCCACTTAAAACCTGATGATGGGCAAAATATGTAAAGCACCTTTGTGCATATATATCCAATATGAAAAAAAGTTTTATAAATGTGGTAAAAAAGCATAAAAAAAAACAAGAATAAAAACAACAGAATATCCGGGTCTATACTGGTCTCAGATGCAGACTATAAATGACTTTTCTGTTACTTGATGACAGTGGAATGCTGCAGTGTCATAATACAGGAATGGAATGTTTCATTTAGTATAGTGTAGAGTATGAAGAGTAGTGTTGTAGGACAATGCAGTCAGTACTTCATAGAGCTATTTCCTGTAATACTTGTAACCCTTCACACAAACTTGTAGATATTGTCTGTAAAAAAAGAGAAGAAGAAGAAAAAAGAAGAGATATTATTTTTGTCATAGGATACATCCTGAATTTCAAATGAAAATTAAGTGATTTGTATAAATATGTATTTATGTAAATGTATGGGAAGTGTAGAAGTGTGATCAGGCACTCAAGACAATTTCAACATTAAGAGAACTTGCTGAAGTTTTGAGTTCAAAATATATAACTAATTAGAATTGTTAACATTTGAGAGTTGTAATTTATGTTTTAAATAAGTATTTGAGTTCCAAATTTTCTATACTTGAATCACTACTTTGGGGAATCATTATTTTGAGTTTGCAGTATTTTGATTTGAGAGTATTATTGTATTTTCAATGTTTGTATTGGAAATATTATTGAGTTTACAATATTCACTGTAAGTATCATTATATTATATAAGGAGATATATGTGTATGTCTAAACTTAAAACATTTTCCAAGGTAAACAGAGACCATGCACTTTGTTTCATCACACTCAAACAATGAAATGTGTGCTTTTGATTAGTTGAAATTGATAACGTGGTTACATTCAACCAATCACATGTATTTAACTTAAACAGTATTAAGTTTAGATTAAAAGAACACAGACTAAACAATGTTATTACTTAAATGTTAGACATTATTTTCCGTTGCATCTGATTTTTAGGTTCATTCTTCTAAAGAAGTTAAAATTTGATATTATTTCAGGGTGCTGTTTTGTTACGTTTTACACAAGAAAAGCTGCTCTAGATGCACAGAATGCACTACACAATATCAAAACAATGCCAGGGGTAAGTAGAACCTATTAAAATGCCTGTCTCTTACAGTGTAAAGACTAATGTAACAGACACATGGTAGAATCAATCAAAATGCTTGTCTCTGACAGTCGAAGGCTAGATGTAAAAGACACAAAGTAGATCAAACCAATCAAAATGCCTGTCTCTTCAGTGTAAAGGCTGAATGTAACAGACACAAAGTAGAACCAATCAAAATGCTAGTCTCTTACAGTTAAAAGGCTAGAAGTAATAGTCACAAAGTAGAACCAATCACAATGCCGGACTTTTGCAGGGTAAAGGCCTTATGTAATACACACAAGGTAGAACCAACCAAACTGCATGTCTCATAGTCTAAAGGCTAGATGTAAAAGACACAAAGTAGAACCATCAAAATGCTTGTCTCTTACAGTGTAAAAACTATTTGTAACAGACACATAGTAGAACCAATAAAATACTTGTCTCTTACAGTGTAAAGACTGTATGTAATAGACACACCAATCAAAATACTTGTCTCTTACAATTTAAAGATGATAATTTTTTATGTTACCGACACATATGAGAATGAACAATGATCTTCAGGGAAGGGGCGTGGAAGTTGTTGTCATTTTCAAAATTAAGTTTTGTATTCGACATTTAAAACTTGCACAAAATTTTGGATTTTAATTCATTTTTGCATTTTAATGGTTGAAGATGTATAGAAGAAAATTGGCATATATTTCTAGAAAATATTTTGGAGAAAACATTTTAATGCTTGCAAAAGTCTGCCATTCATATTGTTATATACACTAATTGTACACAGTAATGTGATCAAAATGCATAATGTGCAACATTTGAAATTCTTATTGAAAATTTTATAAATTCAAATGCACAGCACTCAAAGTCTATGGAACTGACAACAACAAAATAAAACTGTCAGGCATTTTTGTTGGTGACATGTATCAGACAATATTTCCAATTTGTATGTGAGGTGCTGCTTCTATCCTGTAGAGTTAATGAAACTTAGACAGTTCTGTCAGGCAGGATGGACAGAATGTAGGTTTCTTTTTTCTGTATTCCTGATATAGGGTCATTTTCAGCTAATTTCACAGTTTCAGAAACTGTCAAACAAATAGGTTTGAAGAAAAACAGTGTTATTTATTTCTAATTTATTCCTAATAAACAATGCTCTGATAACTTAAGATTGTCTGCAGTAATTTGTTCTCCAGACTATTTTTCAGTTATTTTTTCTAAAGACTTGTGCTATTTTTTTTTACATTTATTCTCGTTTGTGTAAGCTACGTTTTACTGACATGAAGATAGTTGTCTTCAGATTTAAGGTTTTGGAGCTCTTGCCTGAAAAATGTTTATTACTGCTGAAAACAGTTTGTTTATATGTATCAAATTTTTCTTGACAAAAATCATATTGCCTTGAGGTAAGGGAATGAGTGGACCTTTTCAGTCTTAAATTGCCCTCTTCTCAAAAAGTTTTCATCTGCCAAAATGCTAAATTTTGCCTAAATTTTCTGTGTAATTTTTAAAGAATTAATCTGAGTGATAAACAGTTTGGATCTCAGATAAAATATGCCACAAATCATGCAGCTCCTGATCTAGATCCAAACTGTTTGCAAAGCTTATCACTATTCGGTTCCAAAACTGAAAGGGTTATATAGTGATAACTTCCGAAGTATATTGTATAATGAACATACAAAATCTCCAGAAACTATAGTTCTCTCACTCTCTCATAAACTTCCCAATGTAGACTATTGCATCTTCACATAAAACATGTTCTCATTAAGTTTTAATGATGTACTGTTGTTGATGATTGCTCTGGAAAAGCCTTGAAAGTCTCAAAACTGGAATAAAAATATCACCTTGGTTACGTGGGCTCTCTGTGGAATTCCGCCCCCATGTCACCTGCCTTTGTTGTAACAGTTTTTCAAAACTGACTGTTGTATTGATATTTATTATTCAAGCGAATTTATGTCTTTCCCTATAAATGTTATAGAGTTGGTATTAGCACTGATATTAATGGCTGTCTGATCAGATTGTGTAATTTTCTGGCCCAAAGGATATGAAACTTGTTTATTTGTGCTCCAATCTGAAACTTCTGATCAGTTATTTAAAGCATAAGTTAAAAAAATATTTGATAAAATATGATGTAATTTCTCATAAATTGAAAGTATTTCATAAAATATTCATTTTTATAGTACCATATTGCTTTAGCTAACATATGCAGGTTTTACACAGAGCTTAATAGTAAATTAATTATCTTTATTCCATATGATTCCCTATATCAGGTAAATGGAATCACCAACAGAGAACATCGAAGAGTATATTCGTTAAATTCAGTGCTCTTAAGTGTAAAAACAGCAAGAAATTTGTGAAGAATGTATTTTTAAATATAAAATTTTAAGATGTAAAGTTACAGAGAGGTTGGAACAAGTCAGCTATAATAGACCCATTGACATGCAGGCAAAACAAAATTGCTGTCTTGTTTTAGAGGCAATGAAAAAATCCATAATGTTTCAATTCAGGAGTTAAAGGATAAAGTCACAGTGAATTGTGATATGTGTTTATAGCATTCCCCTGTGAGATGGTTCATACAAGACAATGCATGTTTTCAAGGAGAAATAAACTGCAACCAGACAAAACAGTTGTTATTGTGCCTGGTATTTTGATGGGGGAGCAAGTATTTCTTTGGATGGTTTGCCCATATGTTTGATAGGTGTAATGTTGGATATTCTAACTATTAACTGGAAATTGATGAAAGACTTCCAGCATTTCAACACATATATTTCAACACGTTTATTATGAAGTTAAGAAAACCAATAAAACCTTGTTTTAAAGGGCTAAATGCTGGAATATTAGAATTTATTTGTTTAAGAGATTAGATCTGGGCTGGTATTCATAAAGCTCCTTAGGAGAGGAAATTTCTTGGGTTTCTAGAAATACCTCATCTCCATAGAACTAATATAATATGCAATGATTTAAAAAATGATAGAATTTTATCTAGGTTATGATCGTAAACCAAGATAAAATTGTATAGAAAACTTACTTATTAGTTTGACTAATAATCAAGGCAAAAAAATTCTCCTTAAAGTGTCCATAGGTTTAAAAATCCATAAGAAGCTTTATGAATATGGACCCAGCTGAAGTGATAAAAGTACAGCAATATTCTATTTAAATATTGAAATTTATGCTAAAAATAGTCAATTTATTTCCCCTCTGGAATTGTTAATGAGAACTAAAAGATATAGATCAATATAAACCTGACTGGACTGTTGATCTTCATCAGTTGTAGAAACGCTCTGTTAATCATGTAATTTGTAAAAATTAGTCAATTTGTTGTCAGTTAAGACAAAAAAAATCTCTGCGTTTCATTCTGTTATCATGCAATTACTACAGTAGAGTGATTATGAGTCAATTGTAAATTTACATTTAATTAGGTCTTCCACTGTAAAGTATTGGCATATTGTTTAATTGAAAATTACTAACAGTGGATTTTGGAAGCTAGTCTCTCATGTGGGTCATTCCTTTTGTTTTGGGATATTTAAACAAATGGACTGAACATAGCTCTATTTGTAAATTATTTGTGATAATCAGTTTTGGATAAACCTAGTGGTGTTCCATATGTTGTTCCAGTAAGCATTGGTCATTTCATTAATCTTTAAAAAAAAAAATTTCTTCTGTTTTTGTTTTGCTTTTTCTGAGAAATTGCAGTACATAGAGATTGCTTTGTCTATCTGTTGGTGTCAGGTTCCAGTTAACCCTAACCAGGTAATCACTTAAGAAACTTAAAATTGACTATAACTTTATTTGCCATTTATTAACATCTCTTCTTTAAACTTTGAAATTACATTTCTTATGACAAAAGGGTCGTGATGCAGCCTAATTCTGTAAGTCAAGATCATATTTGAAAGAGTTATGCCTGTTGTTTTACTTAGATTTTTAGGTTTCTAGCAAAGTGCAAGAGGGTGACACACATGTTCTACTGAACACCCATCTAGTTGGGAATATTTGATTATTTTATGATGTAGCAAATTAGTTATTACCAAAACATATAAGAATTTCAAAGAAATGCAGTTGAGAACATTTTTTTTTAACTGATATTGTTTTCTTTTTAATCATTTAATTAAATCAAACATTGTAATTTGAATACTTGCTATGTCATTTGTTTGGGTTTCTGTTCCTGAAGTTGTGTTAATTAACATGTGACTATAATAAAAACATAGATAAGTTTTGTCTGAATAATTTCACCCTCTCCTAAAGTAACATCTGCAATGTTCATTACAACCGACTTGAAGATGTTACATAATTGTTTGCTGGAAACTGTTTAAAAATAAATGATATACTCGGGGGATACATGCCAGTCAGCAGTCCATTGAGGAAAAGAATGGAGTCAGACAGAAAATATATGATACTGACAGAAATGCTGTTGAAAACACTTAGAATTGATTGTTTAATGTAAATATGGAGAGAAGTGTTGGTAAGTTGTGCTGAAACTTTTATAATAAGTCAGTTGTGTCCAGTCCTTCGATTTAATGTGAGTCATGGAGATTATGACAATATTAGGTAGTCATTTTATGTCAATCATTCCAATTGTTTGAGCCATTGTGTATCTTACTATGGAAGCCTTCCAGCTGGCTTGCGGTAGGTCGGTGGTTCTACCCGGGTGCACTCTGTGCCTGAAATAGTGTACAA
>JAULCC010385870.1:0-11463 GCA_032358795.1 Nuttallia obscurata | reverse complement strand
CTTAAAGATAATACCCACAATTAAAACTCATTTCACATATAAATCAGCCGACTCTTTCTGTATATTTGTATTACGTACTATTTGCTGTTTGTGTTAAAATAACATTGACCATACAGTGTTACCACCACCTTTTTTGACACTTATTAAACCTTAAACCGTTAGGAAAAATCTTTATAAGCGAAGAACCCTTACCATTCGAATCTCAGCAGATGTTAATCAAATATGCTCACATGCTTATCTGACTGTATCTATCGCAATTGTATAACAGGCTTTTCTGATATTAATAACAGAATTTGCTCAATTCATATAAAACCATTCCTTGAGTATTCTATATATTAGCGGAAACTATGACAGGCCAAATGGATGGTTGAGTACAATACAAAATTTTGTCTAAGCTAGCTTGAAATTGTGATTTTTATCAAACAAACTCCGGAGTTTATATAACATGTTATAAGTGTCACGCTTGCCTTTAATAATTCAGCAATCAGCCAATGCTTATACTCGCACGTACCATTTATTGATTATGTATTAATCACGGTCTAACATGTTTTAGCGTTAAAGTGACACGGTATACAAATTGTCCCCAGCTGTTGTTTGAACAAGCAGTAAACCCATGTACAGTCTGAAAAAGAAGGCCTCTACAAACTTTAAATATACAAATAAACATAACCGGGTTTCAACTGATGAGGTCAGCCATATTACGCAAAACTATAAGAGACTTTGCTTTGCAGATATCTTGACAATTTGACATGTTTGTTCTGTTAATTAAATGAGCCAACTGATAATCGTAATATTATTCCTTGATAACAAGACCCTGTGAGACAATGCACTTTAAATATGTTTTTGAACAGGCTGATTTTTATGTTGGAGAATTAGTTTTAGTTGTTATTTTGTTAAATATTAAGAGCAAATTAACTGATATAGATACAACATTTAAGTTGATTAGGTGAATCATCTAAAGAAGACTCATCTTCATTCGATTTAATATTTTATTTACATAAACATATTCTAAAACTAATGAATATCGCCATTTACAAATTATATACAACACATTTGCTGTAACTGTAAATCACCTATAGGAGTTTTACGCACACATGCTAAATAATAAGTGTATCTAACTTACATTTTGCTTTGACTACCATTGTGTCTATAAATAGCTTTCCATGAAAAGATATGTGTAAGTTTTTATTTCGACGAAAATGTTCAGGAGAAATATATTGCCCATAGAATTCTCTGTATTTTTATAAATGATCGGTCACAAAAGACGTGGCTATGAAAAGTTTTAAGACCCACTCCGTTTATTTCTAATTGTGAGGTATTGATCTCATTTGTAACAAGATATCCTCCAGTTAATAACGGTACCGGTACGCTATATATCGACACCTGATTTATAACTATTCATATGGTTTTTAAAGGATATTTAAACTGCAAAACCATTTCCATTGTTGGATATGTTAAAAGGGATATTATTGATTATCATGATTAATTTGATTTGTCAAGTATTACTATTTCATTTAACCAGTGCTCGAGATGTAGAAAGTTGACAGTCTAAAAAACAGTACAATTTGTTAATTCATATCCCTTTTAACCGAGTTAAGGATCCACAGCTATCTGTCTGACAGGTATCAAAAAGGAGTTCTGGATGGGTTTTCTACATATTAATTTGCTATAAATGCTGGTGTCCCCCAACGTCCTGGTTTAGGTCCCATTTTATTTCCCATTTATATAAGTGGCATTACCGATTATTTATCTAACGATGTTCGTCTGTTTGCTGATGACACATCCCTCGTTGTCATTGTTGATAATAATTCTATTGAATGTGCTCAGTCTCTTACTAATGACGTAGCTGTTATTAAGGATTAGTCAGATACAAGTGGGAAGTTATATTCAACCCTCATAAACCAAACGCCTAGTATTTACAAGAAGGCATTTATCATATCCAAATGTATATTTTGGTAATGATACAGCTCAAAATGTCGAACCTCATTGTCACCTAGGATTGCACTTTCAGTCTAATGAGAGTTGGTGAACCCACATAGATCATCTGGAAAAGATTATTCTCGTTAAAATATCTGAAGACAACCAACGTACCAGCTTGTGAAAAAATGCTTCTTCAGATTTAATATTGCATTTATACGACCGCTTCAATAATATGGAAGCTCAGATTAACGTAACTGTACTCAGCAGCAATCAGAACTACTTGAAGGTGTGCAGAATAAAATAGTAAATATAATTATTGGGTGTCGGCGTAATTCAACGAGGTCATACGTATTCAATGAGTTAAATTGAGAATCTTTAGATAAAAGCAGAAAAGACCAAAGGTTAGAAACATTATCTATAATACAAAATGGTTTAGGCCCCGAATATAAGCAAGAATTTGTTAAACTTATTTTTACCCAGAAATAATAATTATAATCTTAGATCCGCTGGTGAAAACCTACACATCTCTCTCTTGCACGACATCGTACTTCAATAGTTTTATCCCAAGTATAATTGAAAATTAAAATGATTTACCGCTAGATGTCAAATTATCTCTGATAATGTGATAACTGAGCAATTAAAAATGACTCAGGGGGCTTAACAACATTAAAAGAAGCCCGGTCACTATTTCAACCTTTGCTGCAAGATATAAATATATAATTCATTGCAAACTGAGAAACAAAGTTAGTAATATCAATAAACACTTATTTGACCTCTTTCTATCTGATAATTCGATTTGCACAGACTGTAATTATTCATGTGAAGACATGTTCACTTTTTCCTTCACTGTCCGTTATATGCAACTCAACGAAACAAGTAAATTAATAACCTTCGCAGACTTAATGATTATACACCACATGCTGATATGGTTTAATTCTAAATGGCAGTGAACATTAACCCTATGATATCAACGGTAAAGTTCTGTATTCAGTACATGAGTTCCTAAAGGACACCAAGAGATTTACATAAAAATTGCTGATAATATCTAACACACAACTAAATATACATATTTCTATCTGTATATACATATCTATATATATTTCTATCTATATATATGTATATATCTATCTATTCTGTGTGTGTGTGTGTGTGTGTGTGTGTGTAAATTTGACATCTACACACACACACAGAGAAAAATCGCACGAAAATTCGGTAAAGCGCAGCGGGGAATCGAATACGGGTCGCTGGAATGCCAGTCCAGTAAGCTTACACCAACACGGCCTAACGTCATGTTTGTGCTATTTGGCCTTTTATCTTCAGAACAGAACAGAACATCTCTTTTATTTTCACAATACATGTACACATATGCAGATTCACAAGTTATTTATATCTTAATTTGTAACGTCATTCTTAATTTTACCAGGACGGCGAGCTATTTATAGTTTCTATCTGTTTACCGCTACTACTGGCGAATCAGTCACAGTATATTTAACTTATGGCAAATACCTTTTTTTCTATGCTGGTAACATAAGGATGACGTCACTAAAAAGTATGTGTTCCTTGACATAGGAGAAGTCTTACTGCCTGTTGTCTAATCTGATTCTTAGTAAATAAAATGTTCAATCTACTACATCTGGTAAGTATTATGCTGATGCGAGTAGGTCTGTTGTGAGAAAGCCAACAACGAAATGTGTCTCTGTTCAAACAGAAATAATTTGGCCAAATGGTTCACTAAATTATAAGAAGAGACCTACAGTTAAGCTTGAAAAAATGTCTTTTACTTCTTCTTTGAGTTCACAGACAACATTCGGTTCCATTACTATGTTACATGGTCAGGGGACCAACCACTGCCAGCCATATTTCGATATATATGATGGATATCATACACAAATGTCTCAAGCTTTTGCAAACATTTGACAATTTGGCCTTATTCTAAAGCAAGTATTGGATGTAAGTACTTGAACGAATATCTTAATATTAGTACATCGATATCACCTACTTTTAGAAGTCCATTTGAAGCAAGCATCAACAGCTATATATCTCAGCGGTGAGAATTTTTAATTCATTAATTTAAAAGAACATCCTGACATACTTCGGTCGGGTAGATACCCGTCTAATGACTGACGGACAGAAAATGGTACGTGTTGACGCTGCAAGGAAAATATTTCAAAATAATAAAGCAAGCTTCCCGCAAAATCTGAGAAAGGTTTGGGACAAAATATTGGTCAAACACATGGCATGAGACCAATAATTGCAAAAGTCAATATAAGGGTTTATTTTGTGCGCCATATTTTTTCAAGTTAATGCATAGCCGTGCAGATAATGGTAAAATTTACCTGTCATAGGTTTCAAACATTTTTAACTGTTACATGACAATGTTCTGACACACAGTTCGAGTATAATAACAAAACTTGTATAGTAACACACGTTTAAGTCGAGGAAGGTAACTACGCTTCCATATCCTTATAATCAACATATCTTACAAAAGTTAATTTAACTTTCTTTCCAGTTGTAGGTATTTGTTGGGATAATTCCTTGGTTCTGCTACATATCAGTACTTCTTAAGTATACCAACGTCTGCCTACCGTGACGCTTTCCGGAAATAAACAAACAGTTTGCATTTATAACTAAGGCGGATTTTTGTGTTGGTATGGAATGAATAAAATGCACTTTTTGATCACATTTTAAGGCCACATCACATAATTAATTCCAAACATCTCTCGTAAATCAGCATTAACGTCCAAATCATATAAAGAACCTTGTAATTCATTAGGGCGAGCAAACACTTAAAACATTATGTGTTGTTATATAAGTTTAGTTTTGAATGGCAAGTTTATACAGATTTGCTTAATCAACAATTGTATATGAATTTATACAGATATTTTACAAGATTGCAATATGTTGAGGTATACTGTTGGGCGAAATTATGGCGGGCTTTATTTTCTAAAACTTGAGATAAATAGCTTAAGTTGGAAATATTTATATAGAGGAAGAGTGGTTCACAAGTCAAGGAAAATAACATTAAATGGTTGCTCACAGTGTTCTTTCGCTTTGTAAATAAACATCGTCATTACATTTACATGCTTCAGATATGGCTACAGAAGATAACTATATGGTAGTAGTTGCCATGGATTTTGGTACTACCTTTTCTGGTTATGCCTACTCCTTCAAATCGGACTACAATACTGATCCAAAGAAAATTTCATGCAATACAAAATGGGGTACTGGGACTAACGAGTTCGGCTCACTGAAAACGCCAACTGTTATCCTTCTTAAATGGAACAAAGATGTTGGTGACTTCAAAAGTGTGGAGTTCGGGTATGATGCAGAGAACAAATACACTGAACTAGTCGAGGCAGATGAACACGAGGACTATGTTCTAGTCGATCGTTTCAAAATGAAACTGTACAGTGAATCGGCAGCTTCAGTAAGTAACTATAAATCAGAAAAAGAACAAACACAACTTTTGTTTTTCTACAGGTTAATTATCCCAAATTTTAACAGATCCGATGTTAATGTCAGTTGCAATTCACAACTGTGACTTTAAATAAGTAGAACTTCCCCCTAACTATTAAAAATGTATTTTCATAATTGTATTGATGCAGTAAAAATATAAGAATTTTTATAACCAAGACTGCATCTTCTTAATGGAACTACCAGCAAAAAAAATATTTTTATATTATTTTGAATTCCAATATCGTATTTCTACTGCCGATTAAAGTTCGCATGACTCTAAATGACCATGTATCGATGTATTTAGGATAAAAACAAACTTTCAATATAAAAAATGTTACTTCATTGAAGATCGTCAAATATTTTATAGGTACCGTGTCATTTTAAATCATATAAATGGTATGCGAATCTTATTGCAGACATTTACTTCCGTTTTTTATGAGGTAATACAAAACAAATGGTGTAAAGCGAATGCACGAAACTATTCCCTAAGTTAGAAAATGTCATCTGAATAACGGCTGAAATACATAAAACTACTATCTATCTATCTATCATAAAAGATAAGATTCTGCAAAAGAACTTTCCTATGCAGATTGATGTTAAGTGTTACGTGTGGAGATTATTCAACATTCATTATTACGATATTTTCCAACGCAGATCTTTAATTTGCGAGTTATTGTAACAGAAGTTGGAAGAACAATTACGAATAAGTACAAATCTTCTAAGAGGCACAGAAAATTCAAGTGTTTGAATGCTTTATTTTCGTTTCAATTGGATAGGCCTTGACAGAAAACACAACAATCAAACTTGCAGACGGAAAGAAATTCAAAGCAATACGATTGATCAGTATGTTCATCGAGTATCTAAAAGACCACTTCTTTAAGTCTATTGCAAAAAGGTAAGTAAAATGTATAAGAGCAGATTCAGTGTAGACTCTATACGACGTATACATTTCAACTTTTCATGAATTATATGTTTCAATAAATGTGTGAATCCGTTATCATGTCTTTGTTAAGTTTTCCACTAATTTTAGAGGTGGCTGACACATATTGTGCGTAGCATGTATGTATATTTAAGTATTGTTAATACTTTGTATAATACAAAATAACGGTTATATTTGTACTTCCGTTTGATAAAAACAATCTGTTAAACAAGTGGTATAATCAACTTGGGCAAAATACGATTAGTAATACAATTGATTAAATGAAAACATTTACCGTCGTTATAACAACTATTTTGAGGTCATTTTCACAGTAGATGGTTCTTTTATTAAAACATATGAAGCGTTTAAAGGAAGGCATTAAAGGCTGTTTAAAACTGAAAGGTTGTATTTAATTTATTCATTTTCCAAGTATTTCCGTTAATCACAAAGTAGATTTATTTGACTGTTCTATGGGAGTGAAGTGTGGGGTATGAATATAGGTAATTGTCTTTAGAAAGAGTTCAACTACAATTTTGTAAACACATATTAAGTATGAGATACAAATTCAAAACAATTTGTTTATAGTGCACTTGGCAGATATCCAATGAAATTTAAAAGATAAATAAAAGTTATTAAATTAGGGTTTAACATTATAAACGCCCAATTGAAGAGTATATAAAATGTGTATATAATAATGTTAGTTGTAAGTGAGTGAAATCTCCAAATGGGAAGACGTAAACAAATGTTCGGAAGTTGCAAAATGTTATTGCACAGTGTTTAAGAGTGAAATGGGAGCTTAAACTAGTTATTGATGACTTGAAGTAATTTGTGATGGATGTGTGAGGATTTGGCGAAGTGGATATTGCTGATTTGAGGTAGAAACTGTATTTTGAATTCTTTGTCCCTAAAAACGTATAAGCATTTACAACACGAGTGCAGAGAGTACAGCGAGTATGGACTATCCCATTCAAGTGAGAGTCAGAGATAATACATCATTGCACTAAACCGAGAACAATTGCGTGCATTGGCGGTTATATATGAGCACATATCACGCCTTAGAAATCCATAGGCGATACATATCCGTGATCATTCGAATTTACTAAAACCAAAATGGGCATATCAATAGATATATGGCGAATGCGGATTGGGCCTATTCACAGCCTGTAAAAGTCAAAAGTACAATAAAAGCACTATAAACTAAACGCGTTATGCTATGCATACGAGTTGCCCTATTCCTATTATTGCTTGCCCAGTGTGTGGAGCCGCATCCTGGACCTGGATCCAGTTGGGGAAATAGAGGCCGGGGCGTCACGCAGTCTACCAGCACATCCGACACTCCACATGGCTCACAAAATATGCAGTACACTGAACATTCCTTACAATGAGAGTTAAGATCCCATTCGCTATCCTCATGGATGCGAACAGATCAAAGTCGGAAAAATTTAACTGAAAGCAGTATCCACGCCAGTGAAAAATAATACGGACCGCGAACATACAAAAACTGGTAATATTGACACTACCTCAATAGTTCTAGAAAATCAAAAAGATGTTTGAAATCTAAATTCTAAATTCGATACTATGGATTAGTCTATTCAGGAGTTGAGAGAAGAAAATCGGATATTACAGGAACAGAACGTTAAAATGACATCAGAGGTTGCTACCTTAACTGAAAAAATGAGTAATATGGAGTATGTGACAACACGAAACAACAGGCGACAAGAAAATTTTGAAGCTAAGCGCCGAAATTGAAATTCCACGGACTCGAGCAATCACCAAATGAAACTTCAAGTGATACTGAGACGAAAGTTAAAACATTCATATCGACCGATTTAAACATAACAGAATATGAATAAAGCTTAGAGCGTGTTTTCCGGCTACCGTCTAAAGGTTCCCCATGGCATGCGTTTGTTGAATTTATTTGTGTTGAAATTAAAGAAGGAATTCTCAAAGCATTTGGAGAAAAGCGGAAACAAAACGGTCCATCCACAGTGCGAGTAGGTGAAGGTTTGCCGGAGCGTATCGCCAAAGCCAGATCTGGTTTATATCCAGTTTTAGTAGAGTGCATAGATAAAAACAAGCGCGCCATCTTCAAACATGACTACTTCATTGTGGATAAATGCGTGTATGACGATGATAAAAAGGTGCCTGTGCTCGCTTATTGGGTGCGCCTCAGAGACCTAGCGTCCCAACCACCTTGCGCGAGAGGCAACGACTCTGGTGAAATATAGGAATCCGGCCAAGCCCAAAATACACAAATAATGTTACTAAGATATGCTAACTTAATGTACGCGGCTTGAGAAAGTTTATCGACGACAAAGAATTTACAACATACTGTTCTCAGTTTGATATAATTGCATTAAATGAAACCTGTCAAATATCATTAGTTAACTGATTTAGTGTAGTACCAGCAGATAAATCAACGACTAAATCAGTCAAAACAGTACCTGAGAACATAGGATTTATTAACGTATGGATAAATCAAGGGAATGAAAATGAGGATATATGTTTGTCTTTTCTATACAAAGACTAAAATATAACTACTTAAAGCTGTTAAATAATAATTTAGAAACGTCTACTAGAACCAGATCATCTCGGATTTTCAGCAATAGTGGTAACAAGCAGTATTTAGATCTGGTTAAAAATGTAAGGTATAAAAGAGCACTAAGTCGGTTTCGTTTCTCATCACACAGACTGGAAGTTGAATCTTGAAGATGGCATAAACTAATGAAAACTTCATATTACGAAAGGAAATGCTAATGCTGTAACTCTTCAGAAGAAGAGCTACAGTTTTGTTTTTACTTGAATAGCCTTTAAATTTAAAATTAGAAAAATGTATGTAAAGAAGGATTACCGGAAAATCTAAATGTGATCAAGTTTACTGAGTTATTTCAGTCCGAAAATGAAACACTCTTAAAATTTAACTATATTTATACACAAAAGTTTTGAAATCAGAGACAAATGATACTGTTTTAACTGAGAAATTGAGAAATAAAACAAAAAACTCAGATCATTTCTACAAATAATTGAAAATTTGTTGCACTTATATGTTTTCACAGTTAGAGGGGAGTAACCTAAAACATTACCACTGTGTTTACTAAGTTATCTCCCTTCGTATTATTATTATTATTATTATTGTTAATATTATTATTATGGTACACTATGATCTGTATTAATTAAATGATAGCGCGCGGTATTTGGACCAGTCCATAAAATGTAAATAGATTAAACAGGAGGCAAGTAGAAAGGGAGAATTAAATCAGCATGATATTTCATATCATGCTGTGTATTTCATGTAAAAATCATGCAAAACGAATTTGAAAGCTAACCCAGTTTCGAATACCTGTTCCCCTATATTTATGTTTGGTATCGATTTGTTTTTGTGAATCATCAATCAAAATAGCGTGTTTGATTTTTACCCGTATTTACCTTTGTTTGTAAAATGTTAAATTTGCGTCATGGTATGTTGGACAAATTGTAGATATTTACAATAAAATGAACATGATCGCGTTTACAGGTATGTGAATATATATTCACGATTATGTTTTAAACAAGTCCCTATATTTTCTATTCAGAGGTTTGAAGCTAAAGGATAATGAGATAAGATGGGTATTAACTGTGCCTGCAATATGGACGGATGGAGCAAAACAGTTCATGAGAAAGGCTGCCGAACGGGTACGTCATCCTTTGAACAATAAGGTTCAAACCAACAGTTAAACTACAATCAACTATATAGTATTAACCGGTATATAGGCTAAACCTCTTGTACGTTTACATAAATTTACGATCATGTGCAACACTAATGTTTGTCATTAGGTTAGATATTTGAACGATTATGTTTAGTATTTGAGATAAAATTTCCAGTTCCAACATAGGTATCAGACTGATTTTGTGCAATCTCATTAAAATCAGATATGTACCATTTTGCTGTATGATCTGACAGCGCACTATTGTAGTACGCCTTCAGCTGATTTTCCGATCAGCAAATCAAATCGTTTCTTACACAATCGTGAAAGTAAAAGCCAATCGGATAATTTGCGAGTGTTCCGATTGAGTAACAATGAAGCCTGACGAATGCTGTTTGTAAGGGCTGTTTTGATAGGTTTACAAAACATTTTGATTGGTTTGCCAAAATTATCTAAATATATCGAAAAGGGAAAATCCGAGGTCACTGAAGGTGACCTACATACCGCTAAATGGCATAGATCTGATTTAAATGAGATTGGTGTTTGTGTATACGCCTGTGACAAAGTGTAGTAAAGCTACAGTTATCATATGAAACATTGATACATTTATCATAATTAGACATGCCCTTGCCAATCAAACGTAAAATGTTTCCTGAAAATAGTAAATCATGTGGTATCTGCCAATCTGTATAAGATGTTTAGTTGTTATGTCGTTATTGAGATGTTTTATATAATCGTGATCAGACGAGCAAACTTTTATACATTTGACATTATAAAAATCTCATAATTGCAATACTTTGACAATAATTTCAAATATTAAACACCCGCCTGTATAACGGACACTACTTTTCGTGATGCTTTAACCCAAATTAATCCGCTTTAGTATAATTAATTTTTCATTGAAATGTTAAGTTTGTTTATTTGGGGTTTTCAGTCACACTACTTTGACAAAGGCCATGTCATATGACGGACATGTCCAGTATGTCATGGTAGAAAAACAACCCAGGAGCCTCCGGGTTGTAGCACTAAACTCCCGCAAACTAGCTAAATAACTTTCTAACATGAAAGGTTATAACGGAATTCGTACCCGAAATTATACAGCAACAGAGGTCCCCTCTAGGGTATGGATAGGTTTATCTCAAGTTATTTTAATCCGATAAGCATACTGTTATGTATAAATATAAGTGTATGTATTTCAGGAATAGACATAAATGAAAACATTTAATCATAATGAGTTCATGTTTATTAAGGTCAGCTTGCGTTGATTGTCTTTTCGAACGTGTGGAACATCTGGCATCCCGAATAGCCACCATAGTTAAAAAATTTGGTTTACTTTGTTTACATTTATTTCGGAAATATTTTGACTACACAAGTATAAAATCATAATTTAAGTATACAATATCAATTTAACAACTTAGAACAAACACAAAACAGACAAATTCAGTAATAAACAACCTTATTTTTATAATTGTAATGTATGGTGGC
>JAULCC010385759.1:0-11463 GCA_032358795.1 Nuttallia obscurata | reverse complement strand
TCTATAAGAAATACATTTGTCTAGAAACATATGCAATAAACACATTTTGTAGACAAAGGATTCATCGAACCAGATAAAAGCATAAACAATGTTTGTCTCCATAATTATTTGCAAGAAATAGAAAACAAAGAGGTTTTCCTTATTGAATTTGAGGCTTTAAATGAGACAAGGGTTTGATTATATATCGATTCTCAAACAATGGACACGAGATCACTGTTACACAAACTGGACGTAAACATCTTACATAACTGCATTTTATTATGAAGTATATATTTTCTTCCTTCTAGGCATTGCTTTCAAATCTGATTTGATTCCTCCATTAATTTGATCAGAAGTTCGTGAATACATTTGACTTTATAGAGAAAGGTGTTAGTCGTTTACAGTTTAGCCGTTTGTAAGCTTGAAACTAGTGCTGGAGTTAACGACAGTAAAGAGTCAGTTTAGGTATTACTATGTGAGTCAATTTTAAGATATGTGGAAACGTCATCAAACGGTCGGTGTTTGAACAACTAAGATCGGGTAAAAGTACTTATTTAGCTGGGTAGTTTCAGGCTGTAAACATTGATTATTTTACAGCAATGTAAACAGCAATGTACAACAATGTTTGTTTACCGTATACACCCATTTTATCCCGAATATATTGTTAACTCTGTTCGCTGTTTAATGCCTATTCGTAGCAATCTTTAAAGGAAAGAGTACATCATTGAATTTCCGTTTACGACTTTTTCACATTTTGAAGCAACTTTCAAAAAACGAAATAAAGAAAAAAATATTTCAAAGTGTTCTTAAGTCCATCAGAAATCCTTTCTCCAAGAGTGAGAATTTGTGATAATTTTCGCGAGACCACGTTGCACGGTCACAGATTATGTTCATTAACAGTTCTAACATACACACCAATCCTACGTCCGAAGGAATAATCACAAAATATTTCATTTGACATTTGATATGCTTATTCGAGCAATTAGGTCACTTTTTGTGTGTTTCATTGGTTGGTAAACCTACAGTAACTTTTTATGTAAAAGATGCTTTCCGATTTTGAAAATCCTTTCAACTTCTTCAAGAACACTGAATTCTACGTATCTACCATCCGTATATCGACTACAAAAATATGTATCATTCTTTTGTACATGATGCCGACTACCTATTTGTGACTTAATTGTTTGTTTGGTTGCAATGAAGTCGTGTCTATAAGTTATTGCTTCCCCTCAGGGAACCATGAACGACTGTTTACAATGGTGAACGTGCAATAAGTACGTATGCTATTAACCGCTGGTTTCAGAATGAAATCGTACGTTCAGCCATATGTATAAGGGGGGGGGGCTGTCTTAAGTAACGACATAGACAAACTGTGCCTTGAGTAAAGATGCGTGCCTGCGAAGAGATTTATCAACAGAAATGTGTACAGTGAATACTATTTACGTGTTTTCTGTTGTTGAAATAAAACTTTCTATAAGGAAAGTATGACGCTTTTTTCGGATGTTGTAACATTCATATGACTGAGTTAAAACTTACTATAGTATTTTTCTTAGCTAACGATTAGACTGGATAGATATATGTAGAATAATTATGTTAGAAATATCTGCACTTATAATAGTTATCCTTGCACTTTCCTTTATTGAACAGAATGTTGCTGTCTACGACTAGTACAACAAATACAACATTTATCTTTATTTCATGCTAAGACAAATGTAACAATATGAATAATAAATATGCACATTACAGTGAGTAATGAGGGGATTTGTTAACGTAACTTATATTTCAAGTTGATATTTGTAACATGCGCTTGACCATACAATGACAATTCAACCATGTAAACAGTAGTGACTACTTGAGGAAATTTGTAAAGTGACGACACTGATCAGTGTCTGATCTGTACAGTAGAACAAAAATATGTCGCAAACATATTACTAATTAATGGGATGCTGGTAAATATTCGTATATCAAACCAAAAGTTTAAATACAAAGCAGAACATGATTTAAACCAGGCCGAAGGCACCTGTCACTTGCACAATAAAACATTACTTTGTTATGACTTGTGTTATTATACCGCGTGTAACTTAACAGAAATTTATTTCATCAACAGCGCCTTTTCCTTCATTGACCATTATATTTTCGGATCATGCAAGTTATATGAAATTGACATAGCACAAGTAAGAAAAACATAACAGTAATTTAAAGGGATACTTGCTTATTCGAAATACTCATAAGATTTTGATGAAATTTTCCACAAGCTGTGTTTAAGAGTATATAAACCATGCTGTTTTATTTAAGCTGGCATTAAAAAAATATGTTCACAGTATTTTGATCATTTTATAGCTGAAAACCTCTTATAGAGCAAATACATAGATTGAATACAAATATTTCATGATAAATGTTAACTTTTTGTTTAATAATCTGTGAATCTATAAAACATATATCACAAATTGCCAGGTATCATTAAATAACATGTTAAAATGAATGTCCGAATCTGAACAAAGAAAACCATTTTTATGCTAGAAGTATCCATAATTTGACAACTACCCATAAAAACTACTTCAAACTTTCCAGGCATAAATTCCAATGAATTGATGCCCAATGTGAATGTACAGTCCCAAAATGAAGGCAATCGTCTGCAGAGCCATAATGGTCAAAATAAGTACTCAATAAATGGGGGTAGTTTCTCGTATGGCCAAACATGACCTTGCCTCAGATTGTGTTCTTTTTGCCATTATACGTTCATATTGAAGTTGTTGTTGTTTTTGTTTTCAGAAAATACATATTTTGTTGTTCAAAAACAAGGCATTGATTACAATGGCAGCCAGTTAAATACTTTTGGATTTTTATATTTTAGAACGAAATATAGAATTCTGTGAGGCAAAGTTATCACATTTTCATAATGTGTTATAATTTGTATGTTTATCCTTCTTATAATGCTGTTTGCCCTGCACATTAGAGAGTTTATTTGTGATTTTTTGTCACTGTTAGTGTCTCGAAAAGTTATTCACTCAAAATTAACTCTTTTGACCAGTAAATCACAATAACTTATTTAAGTTATGACGAATTGTTTGAATTACAGTGAAAATAATATGAGATAATTCTGATCTTTCGAGAAAAGACGTGCATAATTTGAAAACTATACATAGAAATTTCTTCCAACTCCACATTAGTATAGCTAATTTCATACATTAATCGAAAATGAACAGAAATTGATATGTCAGCGTACTATTTTTCAAAGTATGTACGATATTTATTATGCAACATATTGATATTATGACTATTTGAATGTTTTCATTTGATAGTCTTAGCTTCATTCATGTGGTATCAAGACATTTAATAATATCCCCAACAAATACATTGGAAAAAATCAAATGACAGAACAAGTTTTCCAATCTGGACAGCTTAAACTAGACTTCAGGTTCAGTGAATTAAGTGAAAAATATACGAGATGAAAAAGATATTCTCTGTATGGCAAATAATGAAATCGTTCTCGCAATTTATTAATTTTCTTCAAACCCTTCACAGTATTATAACACATTACTTCTTTCGAAGGACATTAAATGAAACGCGGAAACAGTCATGAATTGGAGTACTATGTATTAGACAAAAGAAAGGAAAAATATTGAAACAGAAGGATTGTCCGATGTCAATTTTCATGCTGAACATTGTTTTGTATACCACTATGCTATTTACATTGATAGACAACAACAAATATCCTACTCGTCAATTGCAGTGTTACGACTTGGGTCAAATTACAAGGATGTATATTAAAGAAATGACAAGACGTTCATGAAAGTTGCTGATTTACGGGGGATGCATACAATACTTAATTCCAAGACTGGTTGCCCTAACGAGTCCCTCTTATAGTGTGAGATTGCCCGTGTGATTATGTGATAATATAACGATGCAGTGAGGCATTAAGATATATTATCAAGAGGAGTCGCGAAAGTATACTTAGCGTTGGACGAGCTGGATGAATTAGCCATTTCTAGATTTTAAACTACTTGTGACACATGAACTTGGAAATAAGACCACAGAAGATTACGTTTTTTCCGTGATAAAGAATCAAAGTTTCAATCTAGTGCTGCAGTTTCCGGTGAACTTCGTCAATCCCGTATTTAACATAGAATATGCAAATTTCAGTTGCACATAAGCTTACACTTATTTACTTTTTGAATAGTTTGAAAAGTGTTAATGCAGTATCTATTTGAGACCCAAAGCAATTTCTATCGAATGTAACATAACTAACCAGCTTATATATACTCATGCAATTTCTTTAAACTGCTATAATTAAAACAAGTCTATTGTCATTCTAAATATTGTAAATGGCCAAAGGCATTTTCTATTTCTCACTTTCCGGTTAAGTTGAAAAAAGCCTTAATGTTTTACTACTTATAACAGTATAGCAGGTCAAATCTCAAAACGAAATTCAGATTTGGAAAAACAGTCATAAATTTAATGCTGAACAAACTGGAAAATATTCTGAATGTTGTAAACTCTTCGGGATGAAAACCAAAATATAGCTTCCCTGCTACCACTGCCATACTCTATTTCTGTTAAACCTTCATGTCTTTTACATTCCGTTCGACAAACGCAATTAACAGATTTAATTGATATAATTATGTTATTGTTCTGATAGTAAAACTTTAGTAACAGGAAATTGTACTGGAAACAAATTGAGTCATATATAGCAACCAAGCATAAAGTACCCTGTTTATATTAAAACGTGAAATACGTATACTCCAGTGTCTGAAATACTGTCTGAAATGATTAATTTGCTCAAAATTTGCGATATACCATGCTGAATCTCAGGAAATACGTCATAAATATTTCAAAATAATGCTTTCCTCAGCAGATCCTGTTATGAAAACAAACATAGTAAAAACAGTTCGCCAGTTTTATATAGTCTAGTGAAAAAATCGTCCACATTGTTTTACAAGCACCAAAACTGACATGCTTATTTCTTTGGGGTTTCTTCTTCGACAAATCCCGATTTCAAATTCAAAATGGCGGCTTTTTTCAAGATGGCCGCCATTCTAAGTAATCATAATTGTATTAGGGATGGCAACTAGTCGGAAATTGATATTCAAATATTCGTTTTCCGTATTCGAATACTATTCGGATATCCGTTTTTTTTTAATGTTTAATGTTCAGTTACTTTCCCGTTCACTTATCATAAACAAGTTATCACCAACGGCGAACAATAGCTATTTTGTCATTCAGTTTAATAAAAATTCACAATAAAGTTGTCAACTTACAATTTCCATTTTGTAAATCATTACTCTATCATATAATTGATTCACTGAATTAAATTAATTTAATTTCTATTGTTTGTAGGTAAAACAACGCCTGCATTGTCGCTATCTTTGTATTTGAGAACTCGACATGAAGGTCTAGTTTGGTGTTATTAAACTACAACCTACAGTTCTGTTAATATTTGGCATTTTTCTGTCTCAATATGTCTTCACTACCACCACCTTCATTTATTACGATGGGATTTAAAATGATTTGAAGTTGGTTGATGGCTTGAAAGAACGCAATGTTTTATGCGATTATGCAGTAATTATTAGTCACTTTATTGCATGAATGGTCAGTTGTTGGAGATTTTAGATCTTCACCTTTCTTTTCTGTCTGAAAAAGTCAAAATTTGTTCCAATCAGTTGGAGATTTGGATTTCAATGGAGTCACACCTGACATCCTGATAATATTTATTTGCACAATTTCAATACATTGCTATAAATCTTTTCATCTGTTTAAGGCCGAAGGATTTTCATTTTACCACCTTAAATTATAAATAAATCCATTCAGCTGTGGGATACAACTAGGTTTGGGTATAAACTAACTGTTCTACACCTAGCCGTGTCATTTAAGTCCCGTGTGATCTGTTCACCATCCCGCTAACTAATGACCCTTTATCCTTGGCTCGGCTGTCCCACGCTGGCACATCCTGTCCATTCAGGTTCAGCGATCTATCTAGATCTGCATTTAACAAGGCTATAGGTAGGTGTGTATGGGACTTGTTAAAAAGCATTTTGGATACTAAACTATGTTAAAATGAATATTAAACTGACACTGAATCCTATGCTGAGTTTCACAGCAGTGATATCACTAGTGTCACTGTACCGTAGTTTCGCTGTGGCAATCACCCTCTTTCTCCAGTAATTGATAGTAGGTACATCAAACTAGTTTAAATTTGATATTTCTGGATTCTCTGTAATAGCCCCATTAAAACAAATAGGTGACTAACGGGCGTTTTCAAACAAGTACCCTTAGGGGAGTATACGTGCAAATGTTCATGCTTGAACAATTTTCTGAACATTGACTTAATCTGCTAGACTAATAGCAGACATATGGTGATCACAAAGTGTGAGCCTATTTGTAACAAATATCACAGAGTGTCACTGCGTTATGAAATAACTAACATTTTCGAAAAAAAACCTAGGGTCGACAGGGTAACTGATATCGAACATTTTCGTTATTGGCCAAATTGCCCATATTGCTTTTATTTCGACACTATAAAGTTTCCGGAAATCTATTACGATATGTGTTGGAAATGACATATATTCCGTGTAAAACAACTGCATTTAATCAGCACATATTATCTGAGTCTCCTGAAGCAGATTTTGTAATTTGTCAGTCGGCTGTAATGTTTACGTATTGTTCTTACGATGCGTCAAACTCGATACATTTACGTATTAATCAACAGACTAGATTATCAAGATAACAAACACATATGTTTGTTGTATCCATATTTATCCACGTTGACAATAAACATTTAACGAATCTCAACCGTATTTTGTTTTGTAATTTTATATGTTAAGTACGCTTCCCTGGAATTTGAGGATTAGCAAGAACTATAAATCTTGCATGGTTTGTAACCAATATGTTAAGATTCAAACAAAAATGTAAACTCATATTATACATATCTACATCCTGTGGCATAATAGAAACGTCAAAGCAGGTACCTCAGTTTCATCAAACTTTTATACACATACTATAAGTCTGACAATAAGACATTGCATGACTGAGCCAAGCTAACAGTTTAGTTCGTCAGTCTAACTCCGATTTCAATTCGACCCAATTCAACCTTATTCTCTTGTAAATATAGCAGTAGATATAGCAGTAAATATAGCAGTAAATATAGCAGTAAATCTGCACTGGAGTTGTACAACTAAATTGTCAACTCTTATCGCTAGACCAACATCTTGACATATTGATAGATGCATCATTTGCCTCCCATTGTATAGATAATAGGAAATTACTTTCGGTTAACCCGGTCAATGAAGATGTTTATAATCTTTTTAATTGGCATAAATGTTTTATTTCAAGATGTTCTCTCCACTGAATAGAAGGACAGTCAAAAACGCTTATAAGTAAACTGATAATCAACGCTGATAAATGTTTAAAATGCAGGTTCAAACTGTCACCGCTAGGTTAAAAGCTCGATGTCGACGTCTAAAAAACACATTGCATGAAGAATGCAAATGATAATCGTGGTAATCTGTTTAATTATGTACTACTGTATTTATTTGATGTAGTGAATTTGCAAATAAGATATGTTTAGACCAAATAATACACACTAAACAGCATATAGATGTCGATACATGTGTATGCCACAGTTGTTTTGTTTGTTTACACTATATATAACATTGGTTAGACAATCATAAACACACACAGGAACTAAACCATCTTATACATTGAGATTATAACACAGTGCATTGTCTTACAAATGTTCAAGACTCATGTCAACGCCCATTCTATTAATCACATATACTCGCCGTCAATAAAAACTAACCGTTTAGGATGCCTTAACAGATTTGAACCCGGGTTTCAAAACTAACATTTATATATCGAAACTAATGCAATGAAAAATTATAAATAAAGGCATTGCCATTGTATCGGATTTTATCATTGAATAAGTATGCTGAAAATGCAAGTGCAAATTTGGATTATTGTATCGGAAAGTCATGAACACATGCGATCTCATTTCATTTTGGCAATTCTGTATCCTTGCTTTCAACGACGAGGCTGCACGGCACTGCGATTGTCTCATCAAACCGTAAAGGACCGCCCTTGTTAGCTCAATAGGTAGAGAGTCCGCTTGCGGTGCGGCAGGCCACGGATTCGATCCCCGGTCGGATCATACCAAAGACTAAAAACTAAATAGTAACAATGGCTTCCCTCCTTGACGCTCAGGATTTATGGTTAGCATTACGACTGGTTTTTCGGTGTCAGGATAAAGTGACCGGCCGGGTTTCAGCCCCAACGTTTATCTGTGCTATACACTGGGCACGTTAAAGAACCATAGTTCTCTACATAAGAGTTATGTGTATCCGTTTCCCTCTCTGTGGGGGCGTCCATTAGCCCTAGCTGGCAGAAAGAGGCGTAAATCAAGCAAACAAACAAACCAAACCGTAAAGAATCTTGTCACAAGAAACCGTAAGGCAGGGATGTAAATGATAGACAGCGTCTGGTGCGTATATAAAATGTCACTAGAAGTCGCGGTGAGTTGACTGCCTTTCTAATGTTACATTCAAATGTAATTTTTATATATGAATATATACCTATTTCAGAACATTGTTTTATAGATTTACATGTGGGTTTATCGTCGATACAAGAGTTGGGTTTATTGCTCTGTTAATATTCATGACGATTAGATCTGTCGTTTTTATAACAACGAGGGGTCCATTAGGGATGGGAAAGCTGTTGACGCTTTACAAAATGGTCGATATTCTGCGTCAAAATATGTTTTACCATGTAAATAGACTGCCGCGCAATGAGAAGTTAATTGAACAATCTTGATTCCAAGGCACATTAATGAGATGAGGAAAATACCTAATTATTTACCCCCCAAAAAGCGAAAAATCTCGATAGACTAGGACACATGATAACGGCGAAAGGCATTGACTTTGTTGATATTGCCAATAAAACTTGAATTAATTTGAAAACATCAAACAGTATTTGTGAAATTGGAAGATTAAATATAAATGAATTTAACACCTTTTTCTTGTCGTATAGTCTATTTTAACATAAGTCGTAATAAAAAAGTCGTATCTTTGATATAGTCGTTCAATCATATTAATAAGACTTATGTACTGTGTATTATTTGATTTTATCACATAACCGTGCAGATATAACCGTGCCGTAAATATCGTATGGCACGGTCGTGCATAGAGTATGCAAATAACCTAATCACCATATATGTGTATAACTAACTACGCCAAGTTGATAAAAACAACCCTAGCCGACTTAAATTTTGATGTGGGTCAAACTGTCGGCATTGAATGGAGACCTGTTTGTTTAATTGAACGCTCTACCGTATTGGATAATTATATTAATATCAGAATCCATGGAGGGTAAAAGCATATAATGTTAACCCTCGAAACATTTATGTCAACCTCGGCTAACGGAGGGTGATAGCATATGATGTTGACACGAGAAAGTTAATGTCAACCGATTTACCTTAGTTTGATATAGAAATTGGTTGTTCAGCATTTATTTTTGCATTACTTCTGATGTTTGCTTTGTCAAGATACGCACGAAATAGTTTAACGCTTCGGCTAATACTACGTTTTGTAGTTGCAGAATCTTTTGATTCATCTTAATCAAAAAGATCTGACTCCAACAACAAAGCAACCCGTTTGTTTACATCCATTTTGTATATGATCTCGATTGGAGACGCTCACGCGCTTTTAAGACAGTTTACTATCTATATTAGACGTAAAAAAGATATCACAGAGTAAATCCGTAATGTCAAAGGGTAACATTGCAGAATTGCTAATAGCGTGTAAACGTGAATTTTGCATTGGGAAATCACGTGAGGTAAAATAAAATGTAAAGGTTTTCATCTTGTTTTGTTTTTTGTTTTTATAGAACTATATTTCGTAAGTGTAAGGTTTTAACCCAATTACGACTCATACATTTCATTTTCCTTATTGTTATGATGAAAACGAAAGTATGAAAATGTAACATTTCAAGTATTGCATTTCTTTGTCCGTATGATCTGTTGTTATAGTAAAATATTGATAAAAGCGAGTTTTCTGTCGGATATTGAAATGCCTAGAATTAGTTTAGAATAAAATTATCAACTTCATCGAACATTTTCTAACAGTTCATAAAAACTCATTTGTATCGTGTCTCCTATTAACATTCATTCGACATTAACACAATACTTGTTACATGTAGATCCAGATAATTGCTATTGTATTCAAACTAGTGGAAGACTAGACTGAGGTTCACGTTAGAGTTACAGTCTAGTTATTTAAAGACCTTTTGAAATGTTAAAACATTCTGTGGTGTTGGGGATTCAGCATCTGATAGTAAAAAATCGCTTGAATACAACTTTGTAATGAAATATGTCAGAGTATTTTCCAATTTCAATCACGACAGTACAAACATTTTGGGGCATAGAAATTAAACTCGTGTTAAGTACTGTGTTGTTTTCACAAATCTGGAATTATTTCAAAACGCTTGCATGATTGGAACAGTTAGGTTTATTGCAAACATTAAAAAGCTAAACCACTTTTCTGCAATTATGGTCTCAGACACATGCTATATTCGCAAGTTGTTTTGTATTCTGTGATTCACAATGTATATATTGTCATAAAAGCCTTTTTTTCTAATTTAACTCAAGTTTAGAAAAGTCTGTTGAAATCGTTAATGATTTCTATAGAATCTGCAATAACTGTTTATAAAAGAATATTTTAGTTTATTAACTAGAATACTTTGCATACAGCATGCAAAAACTGCTTTTAAACTATCGTATAGGTAAACCGTAATGTTTTACTCCATTAGTGACGACATAGGTATACGATGCATGGCTATGAAATGTAATAACCAAAGCACTGGATGAAAATTTCTCCTTCTTATTTCTCCAACGTATTTTTTTTCTCTGATACACGTGTCAAAGAGTGATTTGAATTATTACTATGAGATTATTCCACGATATTTCAGACTGACTCCTAATTATTTTTATTGAATATAAACATTACTTTTTTTCAAACACCTTAAGACTCCTGCGTCTTTCTTTCCGAAGCCCCAGATGTTGATACGTTGATAATAAGCAGGCTTCATTCACATGCATTTAAAAACATTCATTACTAAACGCCCCGGCAACGGCTCATTAGAAGTTGCTTCTAAAGTATGAAAACAGTCTGCCGAAGAATATCATATATTAAGACTATTACACAGGTGGGGTCATTTCGAATTGATTCGAATTTCGTTTCGGGGGACGCTTGAGGTCGTCTTCGTCATTAAAAGTTGTCAAAGTTAAAGTTCACCTGAGTCCGTATTCATAAAGCTCCTTAGGGATTTTTTAACCTAAGGACACTTTCAGGAGAACTTTTTCTGCTTTGATTATATGTCAAACTAGTAAGCAGGTTTTCTATACAGAGTTGTCTTATCTTAGTTAATGATTATAACCTAAATAAAGTTCTAACATTTTTAAAAGTATCGCATTATATTAGATTCTATGAAGATAAGGCATTT
>JAULCC010385648.1:0-11463 GCA_032358795.1 Nuttallia obscurata | reverse complement strand
GTGATTTCTACATATCTGCGATATGTCACATGTTTAATTGTAAAGCGCCCTTGAACGTATATTTTTTATGAAAAGGGCGCTAAACAAATCTGGTATAATAATAATAATAATAATAACTCACTGGTTTACCACCTAACCTTACCCTTTTAACTGTACCCGTATTTCGTTCAGCGTCACACACAACCGACAGCTACGGTAGCCCATAGCTCCACAGCGGCACCGGTATACAAAAAAGCTGAATTTAACCCCTTCACTGCCGGAAGCAATACCGCACATGCGCAATATTTCGTCTTCCCTTTTTTTAACTTCAAAGATTCCCTAATTGTTTGGCAAAACAATTGGCCTTGTGTCAGACAGCTTTGTATCCGGATGAGACGCCGAGTAACTCGATTCAAGCTGTTTGTATACGACTTAGAACTCGGGGTAAGGCAGTGAAGGGGTTAAAAACCCATGCAGCGGTGACCTAGCTTCACAACTCTATTACAGAATCTCATTCCCACACTCTATTGATAGTTTTGTTTGTTTATTTGATTTACATCACTTTCTGCCATCTATGGCTAATGAATGTCCCAGAGAGAGGGGAACGGATACACAGAACTCTTCTGTAGAGATCTATGGTTCTTGTAAGTGCCCAGAGTATAACACCGATTCACGTGGGCGCTGAACCCCTTACTATCCTAACACCGACAAATCAGAGGTTATGCTACCCCTAAATACTGAACACCAAGGAGGGAATGCCTTAACTATAAATTTTATTGTCTTTGGTTTGACCCGGTCGGGGACCGTACCAGCGGCCTTCTTCAACAAAGGCAGACGCTCTACTATTTGAGCTAACCTGGCGGTTACGTAGGCTTTCAAGCTTTCAATTCATCCACTTTCCACAACATGGACATATAATCATTGTCAGTTTATTTAATAGGAATAAACGTCGCTTTAACAGTATTTCAGTCATATCGCGATGTCCAGCTCATTACGGGTAGAGGAATACCCCGGGGGGACCCCTGTTCACTATTTCAGGCACGGGGTGCACCCGGGCTGAAACACCGACCTACTGCAAGCTAGCTGGAAGGGTTCTTCACTTTAGAAAAAATCCCAGACCGGGATTCGCACCAACCGCGGTAAAGGGCTGAGAGATTGCAAGTCAATGATTATAACCGCACGGCCAAGGAGGCCCCACCGTTCTTCGTAATTACAATTATCCGCTGTTTCTATAAATTTCTCGGATATTATTTCTCTTGCCAGTCCACTGACTCTATTGCAGCATATATAATATAGACATTCTGAGGCTGACACACAGAGAGAATCTGTCTCATACTAGACGTATTAATCCAAGGTAGAGGTTCGTTATACGCTGTTCAATTGTCTCCGTAAAATAACATTTGCGGCCAAAATCGAAACGGAGCGGCTAGAGCATTAAATAACGGCTGAACAGTGTGCAGTCAATTCAGACAATTACCAAGCCTGCACTTGTCGCATGTCGGAAAATAACAACAGAAATTGGAGAATATTTGTTATTTGGCAGCTATCAGTTTTAAAGAACTAATTGAGTGAATGGCTCTCAACGGATTTTATTTGGATTTAACCTTAAATTTGGTATGTACAGATATTAATATATTTTTATATATCTTTAGAAATATAATTTGTGTGGTAGGTGTAATGCTAATGATTATAATATAAATGATTATTTGAAGAAAAAAATCATAGTAATGATAATAGTGAAACATAATAACAAAACAAAATGCTGAAAAATGATAATAAAAGTTATAACGAAATGAGTTATAAATCATCATAAATGAATAGAAGATGATGATAATGATACTGTAATGATGATAATAAATATTGTATATGTATAAAACTTCAATGCGCGGGGTAGGTCAAAGTAAGTCTTTTTCTATCAGCTTCTACATGTAATAAGATAAACGAGCAATGACAATGCAATGTGCCCTGTCGACGATGATACCCTGTCGACGACTACACCCTGTCGACGACTTCTATGTGTTTCTGTTGACGATAACTTAGGTTTTCCTTCTACTGTTTCCTGTCGACGACTCTGCTTTTTCTTTCGGCAATTTCTGAGGTTTCCTATTCACGATCTAAAAGATTTTCTGTAGAAGCTGCTTTGGTTTCTTCTCAGTATTTCAACAAATATGTTCAGTCGATTTCCACACTTTTCTATCAACGAAATATTATGTTTTCAGTCGATAACCTCTCGGCGCAATATAGCCTTTGTGTGCTGACGCGCCGTAAAACCTCATTTCACTCACTCACTCACTCGATAACCTCTTCGATTTCACGTCGTCGACTGTATTTGTTTTCTGTCAACGACTTCTCCAGTTTCCTATCGACGACGTAACCCTACAGTTTTCATATAGCATCCTCTCAGCGATATCTAAGACTTTCTGACAACCGCCTTTTATGTTTCTTGTGGCCGACGTATTTGGTTTTGTTTCCTGTTAATAAATTAACAGGAACGCTGTAAATAAAGTTGTTACAATGGTTCAGTCACATATAGAAATATATTCATATGCGCCTGGTGACTACTTGGTTATTTAGCAATGCATCCGAAAATGAAAGTTTCTACTAGTTTATAGCGATTAATTGGAATCAAAACGATGTACTACACATACACATTCCTTATCATATTTTTTATAGTTTGGAAGGTGAAAACATTGCATATGAGTAAACTTTCATTATATCGTAAAAAGATCTTTATCGCAACTAAACAAAAACGTTTGTAAAACAAATAGGACACCTTCGTCATTTTGCAATTTCATGTTGAACAATCTTATAAAATCAGATCTGCCCCCCATGGCATTCCATTACTTTCACTCAAACCAAATCGTGACTTAAGAGCGATTGTATTTTGAAGGTTGATTAGGGGTTACAAATATAGAGGTCAGTGTTAAAGGGATAAGCGCCCTATTAAATTAGATATAAAAAATGCTTGAAATTTTACAGAAGTAAATCGTAATCAAACAAAGTTTAGCCTGTTGATGAAATGTCGTCTGCTTCGTCTGCCTAGATTTTAAAATTCATCAGATTCGTCCAATATTTGGAGAATCAATTGGACGAGTGTCAAACAGCTTGGATCCTGATTAGACGCTATGTTACTCGGCGTCTAACCTGGATCCAAGCTGTTTGCAACTATTATCACGGTCGCCCTTAGCAAGCTAAAGGTTAAATGATAGAAAAAGTGGATCACCATTTTCACTTTTTTGTGAACAGGCTGTAGAAAATGTGACCGATGACATTTTGCGTATGTTCGAATGAAAAACAACTGAGTTCTAATTATAACCAATTATGTATTTTCCAATTATGTTTTTCTTGTTGTACATATCCACATGTATGAATATGTTCGATAATATACTTGAGTCAAACAAAACAGTTTACATGAACACACAGAGAGATAATACAGAAAAAAACAAACTCATATCATCTAATGATATAAATGGCCTCAGGCATTGGAATATCTTATTTCTGGGGGTGGGGGTGGGGTGCATATGAACGTGCATAGTTTAAATAATACAAACAATAATTTCTTTAAAGCTTCAAAGTTATACAGCTGATGTCATGCAAACTAAGAAAATGTACAGCAATTAATTTTTTATCAAAGCATTTTTCAAAATGAATACGAAAATTAAGATGAACCTTATGTGCTAATTTTCGGGACATTTTCTGTATTTTGGTAGACCTAAGTTTGTCCGATTTTCAATAATTGAACACCTAGACATACGGTCCTCAAATTTCCCGAAAGAATTGAGCAAGACTAGTTCATGTCTACTGTAGATTCTGGGGTCATAAGGTCAAAGATTAAGGCTACAGTGACCTTGCACGCAAAGAAATAAAAATCGTATTATCATCGAAAATTTCCAAAGAAAATATTTTATAAAGAATCTGATCAAAGAACTCGTCTCCTTTTTTTTTTTTTTTAAATATTTTGAATGTAGTATATCCGCAGAGCGTGGCATGATATGCGAGTGTATCTCTGTATAAACTTGGTCGTTATTCACTAGACAAAATATCTGGAAATTTCAAACAGTTTTATTGTTGTTATATTGGTGTCCATGGCAACAAAAGTATAAATGTCGGCTTTTAGATGGCATTTTTTCGCCGGTTTTATGTACGTAGAGATTTACGGCCTTTAGGGATTCCTATTCTGATAATGTTTAGTTTAAGTATCAGCATTAACGTCACCATGGGCCATTTTTGAAATATTTTTTCATCGTTAATATTATTATTATTTTCATTATTATTACTAGTATGGGGGATAGCATTTCCATGGTAGCCACCCAATGCCTTTACAAATGTTGAAAAC
Organism: Nuttallia obscurata; assembly: GCA_032358795.1. Lineage (NCBI taxonomy): Eukaryota > Metazoa > Mollusca > Bivalvia > Cardiida > Psammobiidae > Nuttallia > Nuttallia obscurata. The sequence continues at coordinate 7,148 of JAULCC010385648.1, read as the reverse complement.
TTAAATCAGAAAAGACGGGCCAGGTGGACGATATATTTTACCAAGGATTACTCTACATGCTTATTCTGGTTACTGATTATGGCGCCGTATCAACATATATGCTTTCGATAAACATGAACGTATATTATGTGTCCATAGTGCACCGAATGATGGCATCGATTAAGTGGCCATATTGCAATGACTGGACTGATGGTATCATTAAACATGCATGTATTTTGAGTTCATATTACACCGAATGATGGTATTGATAATCATGTATGAATACTGTGTCCATATTGCATCGATGGTTGGTAAAGATGGAAACATAAGTAGATTTTGTCCATATTGCATCGATGGTTGGTGAAGATGGAAACATAAATACATTGTGTCCATATTGCATCGTTGGTTGGTGAAGATGGAAACATAAGTACATTGTGTCCATATTGCATCGTTGGTTGGTGAAGATGGAAACATAAGTGCATTGTGTTCATATTGCATCGTTGGTTGGTGAAGATGGAAACATAAGTACATTGTGTCCATTTTGCATCGATGGTTGCTGAAGATGGAATATAAGTGCATTGTGTCAATATTGCATCTATGGTTGGTGAAGATGGAAACATAAGTACATTGTGTCAATATTGTATCGATGGTTGCTAAAGATGGAAATATAAGTACATTGTGTCCATATTGTATCGTTGGTTGGTGAAGATGGAAACATAAGTACATTGTGTCCATATTGCATCGTTGGTTGGTGAAGATGTAAACATACGTAAATTGTGTCCATATTGCATCGATGGTTTGTAAAGATGGAAACATAACTATATTGTGTCCATATTGTATCGATGGTTGGTGAAGATGGAAACATAAGTATATTGTGTCCATATTGTATCGATGGTTGGTGAAGATTGAATATAAATACACTGTGTCCATATTGTATCGATGGTTGGTGTAGAAGGAAACATTAGTACATTATGTCTATACTGTATCTACGATTTGTATTGATAAACATGTTTTTACAGTGTGCAAAAAAAACAACTTTGAAACAGAGAAAATGACATAGATTAGATTTTCTTTTTAATTCCGTTCGTATGTTTCTAAAGGTTTTAGTTATATTTTATCTTGTTTTGGATATCATGTTTTAAGTAATTATATATTACAAATAATCTAAATCTTGCGCTGAAACAAAAACAAAGGCTTGAAATAAACTGCTTATACACGCCGTTGTTTAATTATTTTATTTCGAGAAAGTGTTAGAGTTATTGCCCTTTCTTATAATCAATTGTTAAAGTGACATCTTCAAACTTTCTACACTCGTTCAGCTTTCATCCTACCGGCTATAAATTACCCATAAGACAGTTTGTTTACATCCGTGTATGAAATGTACTGACGTATTTCGCTAGTGTATATACTTAGTCATTAGTATTGTAAAGTCACCTTTGCAATTGATATGTATGCAAATTAGCACGCGACAGGGCGTAAGGGTTGCAGTATAGGCATATCATAAATTATCTTTATCTCTTTTCAGATGTGTACGACAATCCGTGAACATGAGGAGTCCATAAAATACTGCATGAAACTGGATACTTACATATTTGGAAAGTAATAGAATCAAACAAACGGTGATATCTTATATATAAGGATTAATTGTGCTGGCTAAGTTGTGTAAAAATGTAAACAAACAAACACAGAGTACAAGAAATAAAATTGGATTTGTTCAATACGTCACGTGACCACAATCCAGTCATGGATCTTCAGAGAACCGGAAGTAATATCAATGACACGACGACGACCATCTCGGTTGCAGACGGCGGCACATACATACATCATTACTGGAAATTAGACTATCTGATTCTGTCTATTATGATATCAGTTTTTTCCTTCGTCGGAATCATCGGCAATATTCCAGTGCTGATAGTTTATTTTCGTCGGAAAGACAAAAAGGCCAGCAACACTTTCATCAAAGTATTGGCATTTGTGGACTTACTTGTTTGTATATTTATCATGCCTTATACGATAATCTATGAATTCCATCTGGTGCAAACCGATATATTTTGTCGCTTGTTTGAGGTTCTTCGTCATTTCACTATCACCGCGTCGAATCTGACCCTTGTTGCCATAGCGACGGAACGCTACATCGCTGTTTGTCAAATTGGAACTAAAGTTAGCGTGAGTGTAATTAATAAAGGTGTACTAGGTATATTGCTCGCAAGTGCATTCATAGCAGCCCCGTCTGTTGGCACATTTGCCGTCGTCATGGATACAGACGTGAAGGATATCCCATGTACATACCCGCATGAAATCACAAGCGGACATTTTTGCCATTTTACCTATACAGTTATGGGTAAACTATTGGTGACAGCATACCAAGGTTTGCTCGTGATTATATTCTTTGTGGTTTTAATTGTGATTGTGGTTCTGTATACCATTGTATACGTAGTTCTCTGGAACAAGACCAAAATACGTCGGCAAATGACTCGACAACGCGAGAGTGTCGTCACAATTGAGTACGAGGCCGCTGACCCAGTAAAGCTGTCTGTATACCCAAAAACTGAAGACGTCACAACACAAACGCCGGAAGATCTTCCACTAACCCCAGCTACCGTTCAGTTCGACATTACTGTGGAGAAGAATGACTTCGAGACACAGATAACATTACTTAATGAAAAGTCCGCTCAATTAAAATCTGACTTGGTTGTTTCCAAAGAAACCAACGGAATAGTAGCAAAACTGGCTGAGAAAGGAAAGAGATTGAAAAAAATAAGTTTCGGTTCCTCTGATAAACCGAACAAAAAGCGTTACTACCACAGACGAACAGCAAAAATGTTATTTTTGTGTACAGTAATCTACTTCATCACGTGGGTGCCGTTTTGGTTGGATATATTCGGATTAACGAACTCCAAACTAATTCGCTACTTCTTTTTTATAGGGCATGCATCCAACCCTATAATATACGGAATAGTTAACCAGCAGGTACGACGTTCTTTCAAGCGACTGATTTTGAGTTGCTTTAAAAGGTTTTGTGACAAAGGGAAGTTTTTAAATGGCATCGAGCCATCGGTGAACTCTACTTCCGGAACGGAAGCCGGAAAATCTCCACGTGAATATGAGTGATCGGAGACTCCTTTTTTACAATAGTCTTTCTTGCGAACAAATGCTTTCGATTAACTTGAATTCTTTTAATCGTAAGTTATCTGTGTCATTCAATCAGAGTACAACGCCTAACTAGTTCGATGGTTGAAACTCGGCAAAAGGACCTACTGAATAGTTGAGAACAATGTAGACGCTGATCACAAAGCGATACCTCAAATGATATTAATGGAAAGCTTTTATTGCTTAAGTGTGGAAGCTACTAAGTAAATAACAATGTGAACTCTGGCTACAGCATTGTATAACATTCATGAGTACTCTCATGCTCAACATCTATTTCATTGGTTAAAATGTATCATGTGATATATTTGAGCCAATCATAGCCATGCTTTTCTGGGAATTAGTATAATGTTTAATAATCACGTAGCCGGAACCGACAACAAAGAAGTGACAAACCGATTTGAGTCTTCACATTTCTCAAGTGCTCGTATGCCTTTTTCGTCATATTTGGACTCAGATGATTGACTTGGGCTTGACATCTGTGATGTTGCTTAAAGTTATACAAGCGCAAGAGTCGAGTCCAAACTGACAAAAAAAGTTTTAAATGAATATAAAGTTTAAAACAAGTCCATTTAACTGTTCTGCGAACTCAACTCAACCATGTACATTAATGTTTGTTATTATCTTGATTCTATATTTTTATACATTTGTGTGTAAAAATGTTTTGTCTTTGGTGTTGTGATTCCACTATGCTGTCTGCAAGATACTGTCGTGAAGTTGAAAGCAGTGTAAATGTCGTTTGCATGACTACAATAACTGATTCGAAATTATTTAGATGATTAAAACATTGAAGATATGAGGTTGGTAAGGTTTTGAAAGTCAAAAACCTTAGCTTGCTAAGCGCGACCGTGATAACAAATGCAAACATCTTGGATCCAGATTAGACGCCGATAAATTCGGCGTTTAATCAGGTTCCAAGCTGTTTGACACTCGGCCAAATGTTTCTCCAAATATTTAGCGAATCCGATGAATTTTAAAATCCAGACAGAGGACAGTTTAAGCAGACGACATTTTTTTCAGCAGGCTAAGGGTTAAAAGTGTCTGTATTTGAACACATAAATGAGTACGAGTACAATTCACAAACCATCAGTGTTTTCACATTTTTGGCTTTCAGGATCTGACACTATATCTGGCAAAAATTATCGTAAAAGCTTTCACTAGCGTGCATTCTGCGCAAAACATGGATTTCATAAAAATGAAAGGTCAAAGGATATATTTCAAAAATCCCTTTTATGTCTCGAACCGCGCGTACATCCCCTTAAAGGGTCGTGAGTAGCACTATGCTATGCAGCAGATCTAATAGCATCATGTAAACATTAATAAGCCTCGCTATCCCCTATACGTATTGGTGTTGTTTTTTTAAGATGAAACAACGTTAAATTGTTGATGACAGTCATTTCTGTGGATATTTTGTTGTTTTTGTTTTCTGATGAATGTTTTGTTTGATTTTATGTCTCGATCATATTCCATTGCATGTCACGCAAACTTCACACAAGAAAGAGAAACAGAAAAAACTCATTTGGACAAGTCACGCATACGTAAGTTAAAGAATTGAATAAAGGGTGGCGTGTCATAAGAATAAGAGAAGAAAATCCGCTAACAGGGTAAGACATTGTACATTAACATGACAGTAAATTGAAACAAATGACGTAAGATGACGTTGAATGACAGAGGTGGTATTTTTTGTGGAAATATGCGTGGGATTAGTATACTTTTATTTATATTGGTTATGTTTATACAATAAGTAAATTCCCTGATGTCGCGTTTTGTACACACCATATCTTAATAGATTCCGCTGTGTTTTAGTGTTTTGGGAATATATCGGGAATTAAAGATATTTAGTCAACACGAATCAGAACTTGTTAGACATTGTGTTTCTTGCTTTCACGAGTGCATCAATTCGTATTTGCAAAAAAAACATAAAATAAAATCTACAACACATGTTTGCACGACACATTCTGTAAGACGTTTACAACAAATACAATATTCAACTTAGTATTAATTTTGTAAATGTTTATCATTTGCTTAATTGTGTTTCAGGATTTCTAAACATTTCTTTGATAGCAAATATTGACGTCGTCATTTTAGTAAATATTCTTATAGCAACAGTCTGTGTTTCACGGTGCTCGTGAACTGAACAGTAAACCTAACTCAATTTTTTCCGAATATAGCTTATATCCTACAATACAAATAGCACTAAACACGCGAGGAGATAAGGGGCTTGGCAGTGGGTGTGGATGGTACGGTAAAGTTTGGAAAGTGAACCAGTTAAGTGAATGACGTCGGAGAACTGTACAAGAGTCCCGCACTCGAATGAAAGATTTGATGATAATTATGATGACTGATTCCACATAATGTCGTCCATCCTAATCCCTTTAAAATCAGCCATTTATTCTCCCATATGCCAATTGCTCCGGATCTTTAAAGTTCGGACGATTATTAAGCGTTATTTTTCACAGTAATTAATGGTCCACAACCTTTTTTAATAAAACAGATAGGGACATACTATTCAATGCTATTACCAAATGTCAACTTTCCTAGCGCTTATGACATCGAACCTAACAATTTCATTAACAGAAAATGTACATAGGCTGTCGATGGAAAGATTGGCCAACGTTGATCTTAAATGGGCTACGCCTTTCTAGTTCTAAGCCATAGTCTAGACTCAAGAACGGCTTGTTGTTTTCCAGGATCGATCTTTTATTCAGGCGAATGTTTCTGGTTACGTCCTTGAAAGGTGTTCAAGGACTGTCGGAGTATAGAAATTGTACCAGACTGGTGCTCAAATGATATTTTTGTGACATTGTGTTTCCAAACGTCACTTACTGTCTTTGCGCGTTTATTATTTCTAGACTTCAGGCATCGTACAATTTATCTGCGTTGCTTAATAGCAATATCTCATCCGAATTAACCTCGTGAATTAATCACAAGACTAAAGCGCTTTTGTCATTCTAGTAGTTTTTAATCTCAGTTGTAAGTAGGCATTGATTGGCTGATGCATTGATTGGCTGATTGAATGATTGATCGATTGATAGATTACTTGCTTGACTGTTTTGTCATTGATTAATTAACTTATTTATGTTTTGATTTACTCACGGCTAGAGGGAGTGTATGCATTGGAGGTTTTCAATACCTCTCGAAAATTTGAATTAATCTGATGACGAAAGAATATACATACAGAGTTTTTCAGAAGAGTTCTCTTTATCCGCTTCACTCTTTCTGGTACGTCCATTGGTCCTAGATAATATAACGTGACGTTAAAAAAGATTACAAAATAATGTACATGACTTTATTATGGCTTTGTTATATAAGCTCATGAGGAATTAAATATAGAGATAGTGTGACCCAGATCCCTTTTTGTAAATATGAAGAGAAATGAAACATGTTTCAACGATTTGTTATGACTTGTCCATATAGTTTATTTGAATTTGTCTGCCGAATACATCGAACAACTATATAGTAGCAACAGCATACACAAATTAAACGCACGCAAGTTTCTTTTTAAAAAAAAAACATGTCCTCTGCTAGTGCATTATGAAGAGAAGTATATGTATGAATAATCACATTACACTGCTATTTTGTTTACTAGTAATTCAGAAAAAGTTCTTGATTAGATTTTTTAACCATGATCAGTTGATTTTGAATTCTTTAATTTGTAATCTTATTATACTTTCCTTGTTAATTAACGTATTTAAACTGGCCAAAGAAATATTTTAACCTTTAGCCTGCTGATCAAAATGTCGTCTGCTTAAACTGTCGTATGCCAAGATTTTGAAATTCATCAGAATATATGGAAAAACAATATTTGGAGAAACAATTGGCAGAGTGTCAAACAGCTTGGATCCTGATTAGACATCGAGTTACTCGGCGTCTAATCTGGATCCAAGCTGTTCGCAAATTCTATCACGGTCGCCTTTAGCAGGCTCGAGGTTAAAAGTGTGTAGACGAGAAGGTGTGTACTATAAATTTATTAACTTATGTTCTGTACTGTTCTGCATGGGATAATGCGGATCAAACTGGAT
>JAULCC010385315.1:0-19285 GCA_032358795.1 Nuttallia obscurata | reverse complement strand
GGAGGAAGAATCCGGGGGACCTGTTTACACTATTACAGGCACAGAGTGCACCGGGGGTATTCATCCACCTGTAATGAGCTGGACGTCGCGATATGACTGAATACCGTTAAAGCGAGGTTAAATTCGAAAAAAATAGACATACTGGCTAAGAAGAAGAATTTGATTTATTTCAACAAAGAAAACAAGTCATTTTTATCACATCTGATTTGTTTACAGCTGTTGTAGACTGCTTAGTACATTGTTGTTAATATTTTGTTTAAAAAGCATGAGCCATTTTCAACATTGTGGTACAAATCACAAGAGACAAGAATTTGAGTTCAGCTTCCATCAAAATACGCTTTTAACAAAATGTCAGGAAATCATTATATACGCACTGTTGGGAAGTTTTAATGCTTGCCAAAGTCTTAATCTAACGAAGTTGACATTCTGTTCAGCAAACTAATTGAGTTTTCTGATAAACAAGAAATAGAAAGAAACACATGGGAACGCCATTGTATTACAACTAACACTAGAGGGACATATATTCACCCAAAGCAATTTATATGGACCAAATTCGGATGAACTGGTTTTCATCGAAAATGTTTCCCAATATAGATTAAGCATAATGATATTTTATTTCCAATGTTACATTTGCATAAATATTTTACAGTACAAAATATACAATTTCGGTTATTTGCCAATTGATTTGACTACATGTTGTAACAACATTAGTTTCAACCCTTTCTTCTTGGACAGATTAGTATATGTATATAAGGACAATGCATATCATAAAACAAAGAAGGTCAGTTAGCATATCGCGTGCTATAAGTGAGCCATTTTACTTTCAAAACAGTTTTATTATATATATTAACTCATATATAATTCGTGGAAATTTCAAAAGCGTTTACGTGGCATAAGCTGCATGCTGGGACACAATGTGGATTTTGTAATCGCCAATTTCATTGTCCGAGTCAACTACCTGGCATGTTGCGTAATGAAAATCACTTTGTGATCACTACAGTTCAGTTCGTTTTGGAAGTCTCAGAAAAAAAAGAAAAGGAATTAAAAGACCTCTCTCGCTCTTTTACGTGTTCAGTTTATAGCACTGATACACGGGGGACTAACCCAGGCCGGTCACTTTATCTTGACCTCGCCTAACCAATCTTAATGCTTATCCCATATCCTCACTCGGAACACCTCGGTCGATTCCGGTACCCTTCATCTAATCTCGGATGTATGACGGTAATTGATATGTAGTTACGCCGATACCGCTGCCGGTTTGCTAACATCCGAAAACTTACCGCCCTTGAAAAGCTTTAGATTTCGACAAGCAGTGTGATCGTTTGTTATTTGCAGTCACAAATTACAAGTTTTTATACAAAAAACAACCTTGCCGGCGTCTGCCCGCATCAACTGTTGTTTATTGTTGTTGTTGTTTTGAAGGAAATTCCTAAATTGAAATAGTTCAAAATGGCGGATTAGGCTATACATCCGAGGTTAGATGAAGGGTACCGAATTGACCGAGGAGTTCCGAGTGCCCATATCCTGAGCGCCATGGACGGTAAGGCAATACTACCAATGTTAAAGTCTTTTGGTTTGCCTCTGCCGAAGATCGAAACCCCAACCTGACACATCGAAAGTAGACACTTTACCACTTAGCTAACCGGGAGGTCTCAATCTAATCAACTGTAAAGCTGAGTAGTTGGGTAGTGTAGTGTTTTCTCGTAACCACACTAATAATATGGTTAAAGCACAGTTCAACAACAATGTAAAAGTGTATACTAGAAATCAGATATACTTAATAAAGACACACATGTTTGACATTTTTACGAGTTTAAAGAATGTGCATGAATTCGCTAGAGGGCTGTCATGTCTGAATGGCAGCCAATGAAATTGGAGCTTACAAAATTCCTCTTTGCATTCGAGCATGCAAATTACATCTCATAGATTTCTGTTGATAATCAAAATATTTATTGTATAGAATATTGAAAATATTCTCGCATTTTGTTCCTAACAATTTTTTGCAACATTGATATAGAATTTACATAAAACAGTTTTGTTTTTTTAAAAATACATGTATTGATATATTTCAAATAAAACAAGTACACAAAATGTTGGAAAAATATATAATTTTTCCAAACAATTATTTTCATTTCTCTCTCTCTCTCTCTCTCTCTCTCTCTCTCTCTCTCATTCCCTTGCCCTTTGTATCTATTTTACTATCATTGTCTCCTTTTTTGTATAATTCATTGTCGTTATCGCTTTTAATTCGCTTTCTCTGAAAATTCAATTTCCTGTCTTTTATTTAACTACTTTAGTTCGTTTTCTGAAGGCGTTTCCATTAAACTTATTTGGATTCTATACAATTAATTACACGAAACGTAAAATGGAACATAAGTTTATATACGCAGCACGAAGACTCTTGCGATATCTAAATCAATTAAAGACCAAAACACAATTACGGCACACAGCATTTCCATTTCCTCGATATAATGGTTTAGATGTTAAATTATTCAAAGACATTAAGACTTCTAAATGACAATGTTTAATACAAAGCAAAGAATATATGTTTAACGCCTTAATTTTTGCTTGGAGCAGTGCATATCACGTTTTGTTTACGTCAAGCTCTAAGACAAAAAGAAAATTGCTATATAAACAGCTTTCCAAAAGAAATGAAAATGTGACCTTTATATAATTGTCTATATAATTCCTGAAATGTGCGTGCAATAGTAACACAATTACGAACATTTTGCTTTTACCCACAGAAATACACCACCAATATCTTTGCAATGTGGCACCAAAAATCTGCGTGGCTGTATGTTAATATTTGCGTGCATTCTTTGACTTGATTGCCTTTAAGCATACATATATACATGCTATGCCCGTAGCTTTCTTATACGGGCAATAATTGGGTACTTCAAATGAAAAGTTAATTTAAATAAGCTGGAATGAATAATGTCTAGATGGATCAAACCTTTAAGCAGAAAATGTTAGATATTTGTAAAATAATTAACAATTCTGAAGATTTATAACATACTGAGTGTACAAAAAACGAACCTCTGCACGAATACAAAAACATAATATGTATCAATACAAGCAACTAAAGAAATTCTCTATCTAAATTCAGATTATCCCCTTATGCGGTATTGACGGAAAGCGGAAGATAAAATAACGGTTTTAGAAGGAATACGTTTACATCTTGAACATGACTAAATAGAAGACGATTGTCATGCTTATTTACTTGAGTTTAAGCATATTTTATTGGTTCAATGGTTCACAAGTATTCCATTTTATCTTTGATAACTATTTAATTTGATTTTTAAATACAGATATTGTAGCATATAACTGCCACTATTTTACAAATGTTTTACTTCATTTTTATTATCTTATTTCATTTTGAAATACAAAACTCCTAGAATGAAATACTTTAACCCATATTATTGTCACTGACCTTCTTTAAACAAAAGTGTCTTTTTAAGCCAATTCAGTAAATGTCTTTAACAGCCTATCAAAGTTGGTTATTCTACATTACGTTTAAATCGGTAAATTGGCTAAAAGTTCTTTTTATCATATGACAATATAACAAGAGGTTAATAAGTTTTTTCTTATTGACTTTTATTAAAAAGGATAATCCAGTTAAGAATTTGACGTCAAATTTCGTCATACATTTAACTTTATTTTTGTGAAGCCATTTGGCTTGTTATCACACATGTAAAGATCGTTGTTCCGTGATTTGTTTTCAAATCGAAGATAAGGCTAACTATGTGATAAATATTTTTACTCTTAAAAAAGTTCCAGAATTGTTTTTAATTTCCTATCTTCTCTGTAGATCAAAACACAATGTTAATATATGATTAAACTGATTTCCACAAACTGCATTTAAACTCAAATATATGCCATAAGAAATATGTAATTATATGTAAAACAAATATAAGAAATATATATATTTTTAAAAGAACAAATACATATAACTGAGTTTTAGTTGGAAAACCGCATCAAAAGTCGTCATAATGGAGAAAAGAAAATGAAATGCATCGTCTACAAACGCATACGCATTATATAAATATACTGGTGCGAAACAAAAGAAGCGTTGGTATGGCATATTTTGAGCTGCAAAAATGCTGACAATTGATAGCACTCCATATATTCGTGTAAACTCATCTTAATAGGTAATAGAAATAGCTTAAACAATATTGTGTTTAGCTTTCAATAATGAACCACCGTGTAATAAGCAATAAATGTATAGTTGTAGTGTGTACTGAAACTATTTCGAGGTGGTTTACGTGAGACATTTCACTTCATCTATATCGATTCCTATGAATTGTAAATTTGCGAGAAAAACATGTTCGTTCACTACTTATCTCTTTTTGCGCCAAATTTGCAAATGTCGTCTGCTTAATTACAAATTTCTTATATCGTCTTTTCTTTCTATTAGTAAATTGCTGTGGGAAAACTTTGACTGAAATGTGACTGACATGTGACTGACATGTGAAGAATGCAAACAATGAAGAATCAGTAGTTTTATTGTCTACATAGGTTTATAACAGTGGTAAAAATTGTGTCAAAGGCGGTGAAAGTGTTACGAAGCATAATGAGCCTACTTCTATATGACCAATGGGAGTTCTTAGAAAAGCTGAATTGTTTTTCTCTCCTATATGGTTTTCAAGTACCTATGCTATGTGTATTTTCCATAAACTCACTCATTGATTTTTTTTCATAGTGAAGGCTAATTTTACAAGACTTATGGGCAATTTACAGTAATTGAGGGCCTGGTTTACAAGAAAAACAAAAGAGGACTTATGCCATTGAGGTATTTAGACTCATTCACTACGCATGACCAATAAAACAGGCGACTGGAAGACACCGCCAATACTTGTTCAATATCGAGCTATGTATTTTCATTTCAGCTTAGGCTCGGCTAGCTGATCAAAGTCGTTAAGAAGTGACGGTTCTAATAAGTGATTACTGAAGTTGTTAGGAGCATGATTAGGGTTACAAGAGAAACGTTCTGTCTGTAGCCATAAAAAAGACGGGTTTATGTCGCAAAATCATGATATCCAAAGAATTATATTCAGTAAAGACTTTTATCTCTAGTAGTAGTCTATACATTTCTGTACATGTATAAAAGAAACAAAAACAAAACAAAGTTTGGTATTTCTATACGTCGAGATGTGTTTTAGTTCGACTATTCGTAGTATATGAAAGTTATTGTAGCCGCTTTTGCGTCAGTGTCGGTGTCAACGTTGGCATCGGCTTTGCAGCATTGGTTGGCAATGCCTTATCTCCAAAACCACAGACCCCATTGCTTTGAAACGTCACACACTATATTTTGCCCCTTTTTGGTACTTAGAATTTCTGGTAAACGTGTTGCTAGCAACTACATATAGAGTCTATTTCTCAGTAACTGCTTTATACATTGCATTGAATCTTATTACTAGGCTTTCCTACCATCACGCTTCTAATCTCTGCTCTGTTTCTAATCAAAGTTATGGCCCTTTTTTTACTTACAAATCTGGTTACTTATAGCCGTGAAACGTCATTTACAGTCCATTTCTCAATACAACTTGATGCATTGTGATGAAATTTTCTACAACGCTTCGCATCCTTCACACCTATGTCAATAATAATGTAAAGTAACTTTATCCTGCAGATAATCAAACGTATGGCCGTTTTTACTTTTCTGGTAAAGGTTTTGCGTGCATTTCAATACGTTTTCATATCTAAGTAACTAGTTGGTGCTCTCTGCAAGGCTGCCGAACCATCACACCTCATAAAGTACCAACATCTTAATCAGAAGTTTACTGATTTATGCCCCTCTTGAGAATTTGAAAATGTGGTTAAATTCATATGCACCTGGTGTTCTCACAGACCACAGATGCTATTGCTTTGAAACTTTTACACATTAATTGAAAATAATCACATGACCTTGCAAGACAAGTACAATAACTCTATATCAGATTTTGACTGAACTAATCCCCTTTCTGGACAAAGAAAATTTGTGACCATTATATCAGTAAATACTATTGACTGTAGCAACAAATGCCTAAGTAGTTGAGGTTGCTGTTTTACGGACAGCTTTTGGTATTTTGTTTTAGATCAAAAACAGGGTTAACCCAATCAATAGTTTGACGTTTATTGTTTTTAAAGAATGCGAAAGGATCACCCATTTTCCATATTCATTTTGTGATACAAATATTTTTAAAAGCCTCTTTGTCATTTCACAATTCTATTTCAATTTTACGGCAGAAAGTTTTCAAATAAACTAATCAGCAGATGCGAAACAAAATTTCAAAAACTAAACACTTCTCTCGGACTTATCATAAAGGTCAAAGTATATACCTCGAACGAATAGTCCTCACACGAAATCAGTTTACGCTCGTGAAAGTTTTAATACGACACACATAAAACTGTTGAATGTGTTCTTGGTTGATTATTGGTTTGGGATGTCGGAAAACTGCCTGTTATATCGTTCATGCTAAACAATAACAACATGCAAACGCAAGCCTTCTGTTTGCAGATTTTAACCAAGTAACAGTCATAACAGATATTCTTATTGGTGCAACAATGTGAAGCTTTTAACGTTGTGTTTTGTGATTCATATAAAATTGCGAACAAATATAGTGAGACACTGTTGTTGTTTTTTTCAATCTTTCAGATAAACGATTCCATACTGGAATATTTGAGAAAAATGAGAAACGACAGTGACATGGCGAGTGTGTCCGACAGTCAAGCTGTCTTTGAAACGGCAATTGCAGTGGACAAGATAGTGTGTCCAATAATGTATATTTTTGGCTTCCCAGGAAACATTCTAGCCTGTGTTGTTTGGCTGCAACCACGCATGCGCCATTCATCCGGAACATACTTTGCAGCCCTTGGGATGACCGACTTCCTGTTTCTGATACTACATGTACTGTTTCATTTGTACAAATATTGGAACGTGCAAATGTTCGACGCCCCCATCATATGTGAACTTTTACCAGTAGTGTACATGGCATTACAGTACCTTTCTCCATTATTAGTGTTAGGGTTCACAGTAGAACGGTTCATTGGAGTTTGTTTCCCGTTGAAAAGGTCAATATTTTGTACGCCATTTCGGGCAAGAATAGTAAGCCTCTGTCTGGCTATATTTTCTTTAGGCCTTGGATCTATGCAAGGCTATCTATACCAGTACAACAGTATAAGTGCGAATTGCGGTATTCGAAGCGAGGCGATGACTGGTGGCCATACGTCACTTTGGTCCATCTGGACGTGGGTGACTGAAATGTTGATATTTATGTGTATCCCACTCCTTATTCTCCTCTTCAATATCCTCATAATAAGAGAAATAAAACGTCTTACGGAGACTGGGACCATCTGCGATGATCGCCCACATACGACAACGTTTTCACTTTTGGTCGTATCGTTCTTTTTCATAGTCACAACTTTTCCAGTTTCCATTGTGTATGCGATAAGGAACTACTATATACCGTCGGACGACGAAACTGTTGTAGACCCAGACCTTCAAGCACGGTACATTCTTGCAAAAACCATTATCGAAGAAATTGGAATATCACACTACGCGTGCAAATTTTACATTTTCCTTCTTGCAGAGAGAACTTTCAGAGAAGAGGTGATCAATCTGGGATTGCGGTTACGTTCATACTGCTGGAAGCATAAAATGAATTATGTGCAACAGACTGAGGACACCATTCACACAAGTTATAATGACACAGAACTTGTGACGAGCGGTAATCCTGATGAAACTAAATTTTGATTGAAGTAATATATCAACGTTTGGTACAAGCATACACGCTGTTTTACGGGACAGTTCTTTGTTTTTTACTCTGGATTTTTGCCGAGCAGTTTTATTCAGAATGTAAACAAGTTGGATTCCTTTTTTCAAGTACATCAATGGTCCGTCTAACGATCCGCTGTAAGGCAAACATTGTGTCGTCAATTAAGACAGTTGCGCATTGTGAGGAGCTGTTCCTTAATGTTTGTGTCCACACTGGTGTATTGTGTCCACACTGGTGTATTTAGATACATTTTTATAAATAAGGATATACTGATAATAATTTTCTTGAAGGCTTTTTTCGGCTACTGTATAAAGTGACTCCCTCAGATCTTTTTAACTTGGACACATGCTGGTGTCATGGGCAGACTGCAACTAACAATTAGCAGATAAGAAAGGCAAAATGCCATAAACTGTTCTGTGTATTCGGTAAGATCTGAAGAAAATTGACGTGACCTTCTTAAGACGCTATGACAATAGTCAGTGCAATAAGTATTAAGTGGAAACATATGTAAGGTCCTATATATGGATAATGTTATTTAGTGTGTAGTATTGTTAACATGTGATCTTAAAGGATAAGAACTTGATTACTGGCACTTATCTTGCTCTGATCAGGATCTTCTCCGATAGCCGGTATACATGTTACCAGCACATGTCTTTTTGGAATTATTATTATCATGTTGTAAAGTAGTAATTATATAACTATGTATTCTACTACATGTCTTCTTGATAAGAATTAACCGCCATTAGGGCGATGATCATGTAAATGATTTTGCCTAATAAAAGAATTGATTTGAATTGAATAATCGTAAGTTTAAAATTCAAAAATTCCACCCTAATTTTTAACCTGCTGAAAAAAATGCCTTCTCCTTAAACTGTCGTCTGCCTGTATTTTAAAATTCATCGGATTCGCCCAACAGCAGGCTAAGAGTTAAAGTACAATATCCCTAAACACATGCTCCTTGTGTCTGAGTTAACACGGGACTAACTAGCAGTTTACATGTACTTTTAAATTTTGTCTGAATTTCACCAAGCTCTCTCAGAGTGGATGCAACAATTAGCATAAGCTGGTGTCTTACATGGGGAAAATGTGAATATCTAGTTACTTTATGTATAGATCTATGCCATCTTATGTATACTCTGTATTTTTATCACTTTTTATAATATGTAACACATTAATATGTTTATACGTTTGTGGTTGAAGTACACGTGTGAACACAATGGATAAAAAAGCCGATTTCATAAAACGATTTTAGAAAGAACGTTTTGAAGCATTTTTTATTTAGATAAATAACTTTTTCCCATCTAGTTTTCTGACGGAGCAAATCAATAAAACTATGACAAGAAAGATGACATATAGTGCATAGGATAAAATGTTCAAGTATGAAAGCAAATCAAAGAACTTCATCAAGGAGCTCGGTCGGCACATTTGGATATATCAAACTGAGGTCAGACCAGGTTTATTGCTGATCAAATTAGTTTGGTCAATAGTTAGCTATCCGGGAAAACGAAATAAATGGATTAGAACAATTTATATGGATTAATTTTGCCATATTAAAAGGTTTGCATGTGTACAAAATAGGACAGAATATGCATTTTAATCCGACCTTAACATGCATGAAGCATCGCCATAGAGATGGTTTGACACTTTAACATGCACACATATGTATATACGGTTATATATATATATAAATACGGTTATACGGTTATATATATATATATAAAAACTCTTCTTCAATAAACAAAAGGCAAATTGTTAGATGCAAATCGTTTGGTCTTTCGCGTTTTCATCAGAGGAATTATAGTTACGCAATGAAAGCGATCAATTGTCCGTATATGTGAATAGTATCTTTCTCAGCCTTATTCTCTGTATTTCTTATTCAACATATCAATTTTCAGTGCTTCAAAAGGATGTTTGTTGTCGTCTTGTTGTTGTTGTTTTTTAAATACAAATGCTGTTAGCAGTCGTAGGCTAAAGCTAAATCGCTTAATATTTAGTTCTGTAAAACTCACCTCCATTGAATGCAACTTAAGATTACATGTGATTCCGCATCTTAAGAAATAACAACGAGCTCATAGTTCATATGCTACATTAATTCGGTAAATTATATTTAATTTGCTGAATTTGTTCGAGACTGTGCGTGCATATACGCTGTATGTCATAATCAATTTGAAATCAAAGCGCTGGAGGCGCTCAGAGCCTCTGTCTTAGTTATTGTGTCAATTTATTTTGAATCGGCGAATTTACGAGGTCGTTTGTGCATGCGTGAACATACAGAATTTATAGGAAGCATTTATCAAAATTTATACTTTGGATGTCTACTAGGCCTGCAAGCATTTTGTTTTAATGTTACAACCGGAGATAAAAAGCATCGGGTATATCGATGTCATTAAATCTGCATGTAAAGTAGCATACCAAAGGTGAATACTGTTATGTGTGGAATCACCAGTCATTGTATTTAAACAAGCTATGGCTTTATGCAATGTTAGTCGTTGGCTGCACAGCCCGCGTATCAGAAAGTATTTATTCAGTTTATGAAAATAATTTGAATGGAATTCATAAACTTGATTCAGATATTATTTGTCAATTTCAGTAGTTGAGCCTATTCGATATCAACATAGTTTCCCTTTATATCTTGAAAATCTATAGTTTTATATTTATCCTTTACACTATTACATGTATGAAAATGTAGATAAATATTTTTTACAAAACTCGTTTATCGAGATATTACATGATCATAATTTCTGATATTTTTTTTATATAATTTTATTATATTTTCATTATTATATGTTTTCGGCGCAATATAGCCTTTGTGTGCTGACGTGCCGTAAAACCCCATTTCACTCACTCACTCACTGGGCCTATTCGTATATTCACACGAATCTCTAATCAGAATTTCATCTTTTCATCTTAACTGCTTGAACAGAACACGAAGAATTGTATTGAAAAGGGAAATAACCACAGATGCGCCATAATATAAATGCAAGTTTCAGCATAAAAAAAAACATATACTAAATGGAAAAACAAATATGGAGAAAAGAATAAGCAATCAGGTTTATGCATAAGCTGTTGAAATCTAACATGTGTTCAATTTTCACAAATAGCTGTCTCTCAAGGTGGAGGATCACGTGACACCAATATGGCGGCGATCCGAATCAAAACTGCGTAAATTTAGTAAGTTATACTCAATTTCTTTTTTTCAGCAATGAACGCTTAAGACAGTGTAGCGCAAAGAATGGGGCACTGTTAGCTCTTTTCAGCCATGCATCATTTTACTTTCAAGTCTTTGTGGCTATTGAGGAGAATCGCCACCCGTTTACGAATCGAAGCGAAACTGTGCCGTTTGCTCCGGTATGGTACACACGTTAACGAATTGTATAGTATATGTTTAAAATATATGTGCCATCGACTTAATATTGTTAAATTAGGATTGACAACACTATAACGTCAGATTGCCTCACCTTACTATCGCTTAAAACAATAATATTTAGCCAGTTAGATACAATATCAACTTTTGCTGTAGTTTTGATTCGATCCGCAGCCATATTTGTGTCACGTGATCATCTACCCTGTCTCTGGTATGCGAATCTTTTTTCAAGCTAGTATTAATTAATCATTAGTCATGAGAAATCTCTTTTTGTCTCTTTCATTCTCAGTGTTTTTGTTTTTTTTAAAAAAAAACACTGATATTTCTGTCCACCGGAATTTTTTTTCCAAAAGTAAAAAAATGCTTATCGCCCATTATTTTTCATTTATCGACCGATTTTATTAATCAACAGAATGTTGACCATTCTGTCTGATGAAAATGTAAGTTTGTAGATCGATTCCCAATGAATGAAAGTCAACAAACTATGTAACCAACTCGTGTACATTGTGAATAAAACAGTGAAATAGCTAACGGTGTACTTTTATCTAACCTGCGCATCTTTTATACCTAAATGAGTATTTGTGTTATGTACGAAAGACCCATGGAGTCATTTCACAATCAACATTTCAAGACTCCAACTTTTTTATTTCACTATTTCATCTTCATGAAATTCACGATTTCACGATTTAAACTTCATCACAAATTCAACTTCATAATTTCACGATTTCACGTTTTTACGATTTCAAGTCCATAACTTCATGAATTCACGATTTCAGCTTCATAATTTCACGATTTCACTATTTCAACTGTGTCAATTCTGTTAAATTTCTTCATGTCTGATTTCTCGATTTCGTCTCGCACAAATTGTGATTTGGTTGAGTTGAAATCTTGAAATCATGAATTCATGAAGTTGAAATCGCGAAATCATGAAATTGAAATCGCGAAATCGTGAATTCATGAAATCGTAAATTCATGAACTTGAAAATCGTGAAATCGTGAGATCGTTAAATAATGAAGTCGAAATCGTGAATTCATGAAGTTGAAATCGTGAATTCATGACGATGAAATCGTGAAATAATGAAGTTGAAGTCGTGAATGTTTAATGTGAAATGTCATCCAGGGTCTTTCGTAGTTATGTTATCGACTTTGGTATGTGATATGATTTAAGCAACATCAGCTAGAAGGCTTCCTTCTTATCGACAACACCAAAGAGAAGTTTTCATTCACACCTTATGACTTAAACCTGAAACTGAATGTATTGTCGACAAACAAACATTGTCATATAAACTATTATTGTTGCCGATAACACATTACTACGGTGGCATCATCTGGCTGATTGAAAAGAAAATCATTTGTATCTTATGAAAATTCAGGGCGCAGACCCCAGTGGTGTAGTGGATATGGTGTCCATCTTGCACTCAGAAGGTTGCGTGTTCGAGCCCGGAGCTACCAAGGACACGGACTTCCAGTTTCATGTTTTTGTTTAAATTTTACAAAATGCACTTTTGGGAACTGACAACCACCCTTTTGCTTGGTCAGTTTTGGCATTTGCCACTAGTCCGTACACCATTCAACATAGTGCAATAAAAATAAAAGTTACATTTTTCTGTTACGGTTTTCATGTACCATCAGTTATCTAAAATGTGGTTTTGACAAAAACATTCAATCAACTGTCACCAGGGGACTTTTTAAAAGCAATAACGCTAGTGCTGGTTCAATTATTTATTATTATATAGATAGAGACAGCCTGAAAGATTAAAGAATGATATTAAAGTATTAAATTTAGACTAACAACTCTATGAATAAAATTAGAATTCACAAGTATTTCAAATATCACAGAATATCACTATTTCACATTAAATACTAATTAACGAATAAAATAAATATCTTACCAGGCTATGGCACTTGGCGACACATATAATGACTTTAATAAAATATTACAGTAAAGGTGTTTGACACCAAAACTTATATCTTATCTTGTCAACAATCGTCTTGACGGTGTGACTGCCGATGTGCAAGTGATTTGATAGTTGTTACAAAGGTAGATCTAGTAAGTTTGGCGGGAAAGAAAAGAGTTATATTTAGGAACTAAGAATAGTGACCACTCAAACACACCAAACAGGTTTAACGACCCTCGCACACATATTTGTAAATACCGCTGAATCACAACGTCGGGCTTGAGTAAATACACCTACAGAGGAATGTACTCTGAGGTGGGTTACCGTATTATCTACAATAAGAATGAGTTTATAAACATGAGATGATGAAATGAAACCTGGTTGACACAACTAATGTTACTAAATAGGGAAATTATTTCCGCAATAAACACGTGTACATAATTATAATCTTTTCGCGCCACGCTTTTAGACTGGGTCTAAGGGATGTACCGCACCATACCGAAACACATAGGAGTTACGAAAAGTAATCGCGGATAACCCAGTCTAAACCTTTGTCTTTTTTATCCTTCTATTTCTCTTAGAAAGTGACCTTCCAGCTTTACTGTAAGAACTTAGACTCTCTATTATCTTTGTCATGTTTCTTTTGATGGGCTATTTCTAAGACATGTCACATTGTTCTGTTACAATTATAAATCTCGAATTGCTTAAAATGGCAGTCAAGTTTATCTGTGTATATGAAATATGTTGAAGACATTGAAAAAAAGAAATAATAAAATATTACGACTCTTTAAACCTTAATATACTTTAATGACGAACATTTTGCATGTAGCAAAATTGAATTAAGTTAGAATTACTGAATAACGCGGATGGGTTTACCCGAGCGAAGGATGTACATTATAATGCAATATAAATCAAACATAACTCTTAAAGAATGGTACAGCGAGAGAACCGGTTAGATATGTAGGGACAAGAAGAAACAAGCTGGGACTTTGACTGCGAAAATGGTATTTTTTTTAAACGAAACTGTCTTACATATGTCAAAACAGTTTAAAACGAGCTAGAAATGATTCATAAAATCCACCCTTGTAACTAAATTTTATTCTTCTTTACAAACGGATCAAAGAAGTGTAGATACACATGCTAATTATGGGCATATATATAGTTATATAGTAGTTAAATAAATTAAAGTACAGAAACATCGATATTATTCCAGATAAAATGTCTCTACGACAGTTTCGTTAATTAGCCTTCTCCGTAGTGTTCTTTTATATCCCCCAGGAGACAATTTTCTCAAAAAGAAGCTGTATCTGGGAGCTGCTTCAGAGTGTCTACACAATATAATGTAAATTACCTTGTACAGGATGAGACTCATTTTATTATAACAAAACCATATGCTGCCATACAAATAGCGTCTATGTTCACATAATCATAAAATGTTTAAATAAAGGTCGTCTTGATCGGCCTTATCCATGTACGGAACATGCTTTTCAACAAAAACATTCAAACCTATTTTTGTCTTCTAATGGTTTTTCATTTGAAGTTTCAGCCTAATATGAATAAAAATGGATTGTCTATTTTGAACCATAACTTAAAACGTATAACACAAAACATAATAGTGTCAGAACAAGTCGCCAGTCTCAATAATAAAGCAAAGTAATTAAAACCTTAGCCTGCTGAAAAAAATGTCGTCTACTTATCTTGTCGTCCGCTTAGATTTTAAAAATTTTCGGATTCGGCCAATATTTAAAGAAACAATTGGCCGAGTGTCAAAGAGTTTGGATCTGGATCCAAGCTGCTTGCATATTCTATCACGTTCGCGCTTAACAGGCTAAGTGTTAAAAAATACACCATGCCGCTTGATTTCTTAAACGGCGACTAGAGTAGACTATATTACATGTAATACTTAAAGTCATATTGTTTTTCTGACACAACTGATCATTTAATTACCTATTTCAAATATGGCCAAAGAGGAATAAGAGATAGAGGGATTATGTAGCTCCTTGGTAAAAGTCATGGATTTAAAATCATTTGACCCTTTTGCTGCTGTGAGGTTGTGTGTTCTACCCCCACCCCCCACCCACCCAGGGGATACACCTTTATATGTGCGAACTCTCACGTACA
The DNA here is from genome assembly GCA_032358795.1 of Nuttallia obscurata. Lineage (NCBI taxonomy): Eukaryota > Metazoa > Mollusca > Bivalvia > Cardiida > Psammobiidae > Nuttallia > Nuttallia obscurata. The sequence goes on along the minus strand of JAULCC010385315.1, from coordinate 4,148 downwards.
TGAAAGAATGGTGGCAAGTTGGCAAACACAGTAAATAAGGTAAGTAATTATAAATTTGTTAAATATACAATCACTAATTATAAGACAGAAAACATTTATATAATAAGAATACATTTAAACATACGTGGTGCATTCTTTGCAAGATACATATTTTTTCAAAGTTCAAGCTTATCGTGTAATATATTTAATCTTTCAATGATGTTTTTTACTAGGTTAAATAATTTTATATATTCTGTTGGGGTTTTGGGGTTCGTTAGTTTTCCAAAGTAAAATATATTTTTTACTAGTTCTCGTTTACCAATCATTTAATGTTCAACACCGAACTAGGAAGTGGAATTGATCGCCATTATAAAGTCGCCAACGTAGGCAAGTTCTCCTTCCCGTGGAATATTAAGCATCCTGCTTGTTTCCACTCAAGTTCATGGCTCTAAATTGTATCATTGAGATTTAGGAACAGAGTAGAGGTATAATAAGATAAGGCTCACATTCAATTAGGTTCGCACCATCTGGCTGATTGGTCGGTGTTTTTAACCCTTAGCCTGCTGATAAAATGCCGTCTGCTTAAACTGTCGTCTGCCTAGATTTAAAAATTCATCAGAATCGCCCAATATTTGGAGAAACAATTGACCGAGTATCAAACAGTTTGGATCCTGATTAGACGCCGAGTTACTCTGCGTCTAATCTGGGTCCAAGCTGTTTGAAAATTCTATCCCGGTCGCCCTTAGCAGGCTAAAGGTTAAAGCACTCATTATTTAACATGTCCTTAGGCGTGTTATTACTGGTCACCTGTGTTACATATTTACAATCTTGGAAATTGGAAATTCTGAGTTTGCCAGACATTGGTGAAACTACACCATATCTTATTTATGCATTGATGGTTATGTAGTGCTTCAGGTTGGCTGTTATCATACATGGCTGTTATCATAATTATTTCTGTGAGTATCTATATTAAGTGCTGTGAGTATCTACATTAAGTGCTGTGAGTATCTACATTAAGTGCTGTGAGTATCTACATTAAGTGCTGGTTAATTTACTTTTTATCAGTCGATCTGAATCAATAAACTTAATGCTGCTCTTGTTTAAGTAAACATTTCGGCAAACTCTCGTTTCGCCATGATTTCAGTCCTACATATATGCCAGGGTATCATTATTTCGGACGAATACATTTGATAAGGCAGAGTGCTCAAATTGAGCGATTTCTCGGGCATGTTTATAGGACTGATTTATCGTTCAAGCTTAGAAGTATTCTGTCAAGTTACATGAGCACTTAAAAATTTGGCACTTAAAAATAGTATTTAGTATTGTAGTGATATTTATCGATGATGAAAGATGAATTTCATTTCTTTTCTAAATGCCAATTCCATGACAAACTTGGTTTGTTCTATCTCAATCCAAACTGTCTCTTGAACAGACAGAATGTCAATACTTTTGTATGCAATTAATTCTTCTGAAGATTTACAAAATGTATATATCAAATTTCAAGATAATTACCACTTATTTTTTCACTTTTAACTGACCATATCAATCCAGTGAATAAACTAGTATCGTAGTTCTATTTTTATGCATTTTTCGTTGAAATCATGTCTATCCGAATCGAATCGTTGCTTAAATGACACTCTATTTAAGACCAGATGCATGTGTTAGTGATAAACGTCTTACCGATATGATTATGATATAACAACTGAATATCTGCGAATTGATAAGTAAACCATTTCTCTGTGGTACAAATTTCACCATTATTGATATGATGTAAAGTTGTTTTTAGTTATTTAATTGTTTCTGTTTTTTCCTTTGCCTACACCTTTGGGATTCGTAACTCTTTCCGACTTTGTAAGCGTCTGTAATGTTGATGCCACAGTGTCAGATTGTTTACTGAAAACAATATACAACAAATAACAATCAGACTTGTCAAAAACAAAGGTAGCAATCAGAGTTTGCAATAAAACAGAGTAGTCACACTTTGCAATAAAAGTTATCAACAGACTTTGCATTTCCTCACATGATACACATAAATTATAAGACTGGCACACATAGAACTACAACATATAAACTCTAATGAATGGCTTGGCGTCACACTACTACAATGATGTAAACAAAATATGATTTTAACAACAAAACTGAAACGATCTTACACGAGTTGTCTTTCATACAAAATATTTTAAATGATTTCATGAATTTGTTATAGATCTACTGCAAGCTTTTGCGAGCATTGAACCATTTTCCTGGACGGATTTAATGAATGTCAGAAGAAAAATACAATGAGAGTATGATTCATTTTTATCACATGTCACTCTAACTAGAACGAGTATTAAGGCTTTCGTGTGATATATAGAGGATATCTGATAGTTTTCACTTTATATAAAATTCTATTAGACGAGTCCAGAAATCTTTTTAGCGAGCCTCTGACGAGCTTAATAAAGGTTCCAGGACGAGTCTAATAAAAAAAAATTATAAAGTGAAAACGAATCTGATATTCTTTTTATCACATGACAATACAACAAGAGGTTAATAAGATTTTTTTTATTGATTTTCTGACGTCATCGGTTCTTATATGTAACGTGTTGTTTGTATAAGAAAATACGTAATGATTATATTACACCGAAAATAAGCAACGTCATGTGATAAATAGAAACTATAAGGAGACACTGACCAGAACTCAACCTCCATTTTCTGCCCGGGCAAGAATTCATATGTGCCCTTTGACCCATTATTCCATTTTACCTAAAACAAACAATACACATTCAGTTCTAGACACCAATGTGTAAATAAAGTGTGTAAATAACTGTATTAACAATGTCTGAAGGTAAAACAATATTAACAGATCCATATTTAGAGTGTTTTATGGAAGTATTTAGTCTAAGAAGGTTTCTGATTTACATGTTAAATCACTTTTGGAAAACGCTTTCTATAAACGTGTGCTATATACAAACAAAACATATCACTGGTCTCCGGTCGAGTCAAACCAAATCCTTGGTGCTAAGGATTTGGACTAAGTATTATGACTGGTTCCTTGGGGTCGGTCTATCAGTGCTAGACACAACCTTCAGATTCGGATTGTAAAACAGAAAACTAGTTTTATGATGAGTTGAGGAATGATAAGACTATATACTTTATGTTTGGTTATACGATTAAACTATTAATAGTGTTTTGTGAAAAACTCTAGACTTGATGCATGAATATTGGTTTAGGCATGTAAAATCATATTTGTATAGCCTTTTAACCTTTAGCCTGCTAAGGGCGACCGTGGTAGAATTAACAAACAGCTTGGATCCAGATTAGATGCCGTGTACCTCGGCTTCTCATCAGAATCCAAGCTTTTTGACACACGGCCAATTGTTTCTCCAAATATTTGGCGATTCTGGAAAATTTTAAAATCTAGGCAGACGACAGTTTAAGCTGACGACATTTTTTTTTCAGCAGGCTAAATGTTAAACAGTAAGAACAAACACGCGATGTAGCCAAACGTACCAAGACTTCATTGCCTGTCACTTTTATCACAACACCTCTTTCAAATGGCTTCAAGCTTGTATTTGTAGATTTCCAGTCTCTTCCTGACAACACAAATATAGAAAAAAAAACAGATTTGAAACATCACGATATATAAATGCACACTTCAATTGAAAATATCAATAATCTGATAGTACGATTGCCAGACTCTTTTTAGTGAATGTGTTGGATACGGTGTCAGCCTTACGCTTAGGAGGTCGCAAGTTCAAACCGGTATTTAATAGATTGAATACACAGGAAAACGACGTATATAATAAGGAGAATACCTGGATAATGATACAAAAAAGGAGAGTTTACTTGCCTAACGAGCCATTTATAAGAAGAAAACATGGTTCGATAAGGCAAAGGCGGAAATAATACATAGCATACAGGGCAATTATAGAGATAATGTCCAGTTTAGAAGGGCACTTACCTGTTGATTTATACGGCGTCCATTGCTTATCATAGTAATTAATATGGCAATAGTTGGGATTAACTGGCTTAGTGTAGCAATTTCAGAAAGAATAACTGGCTCAACATAAAAAATAACAGCGAGAATACCTGGCTTAGCATGACATTAACAGGAAGAATACCTCGTTTAACACGGCATTAACAGGAAGAATACCTCGCTTAGCATGGCATTAACATGAAGAATACCTGGC
>JAULCC010385204.1:0-11467 GCA_032358795.1 Nuttallia obscurata | reverse complement strand
TTTAAGCATTTCATAAACTATTTTGTTATATTTATTATTGTTTGAATTCAAAAGTTTAAACCAGTATTTAATAATATTTATATGACGACGACACAAAAGAGTACATGACTCCTGTATATTTTGAGGTCATTAGGTCTATAATTAGGGTACAGTGACCTTGCAGGCAAAGCAATTAAATAAGGAAATGTCCAAAGAAAATTAACCCATGTACAAATTTGGTCAGATAATTCGTCTGCTTTCATATTATTGGTTTTTACTGTAGTTTATCCGCACAGCGGCGCATAGTATATACGCACGTATCACTTTAACTTTACTTTTTGTTGCTAAAATGCCTTAGTTTTGTATGTTTAACAGCAATCCGTCCATAGACATATTTGTAGTTTCAATGTTGGATTAAAACAAAAATATACTTGCATGTAGTCAGAATTTTATGCTCAACTTCTTTTGCACATGAATGGAATACCTTGGAATAGTACAATATTTTACAAAGATCACGTGGAATCAAATATTAAATCCAATACAATCCATTAAACATACGTATCAAGAACAATCAACAACAGCAACAATGTTAAACATATTACGCGAACTCATGCCGACGCTCACATCTGAATTTAATCCTTGGCCTGCTGAGCGCAACCTTGATAGAATTTGAAAAACAGCTTGGATCTAGATTAGACGTCGATTAACTCGGCGTCTCGTCCAAATATTGGGCGAATTCGATGAATTTTAAAATCAAGCCAGACGACAATTTAAGCAGACGACACTTGTTTCAACAGGCTAAGGGTAGAAGTTATATTTAATTGCGTGAAATACATGTATTTAAATTATTATATGTTATGTTTAAATAAAATGCTGATAATGATACAATAGGCATATATATTTTCTCATTCCTTAATGAATGGTTCATTTGGCGAAAGTTTCATTTATTACATAATTCAACTTTTCGTTTTACAAAACTATGTACGCACTCAGCAATTTGTTTTGCAGATATTTCCACAGAGAACAGCGTAATATCAGAAGAAATTGTTTTGTTTTTTGGAATGGTGTGCTAATGTTTTTGGACTCAGACTAATGTCTGCAAATATATAGCCGCCCCGTGAAGAAACTCGTCATTACAACGTCGCTGGTATATGCAATAGGACATCATAATCCTGAATAAATTGTCAGATTAAACTGAAGCCTGAAAAAAGAACGAAACGGACACACGGTCTGCATCCAAATGAAGATTTAATTAATGTGGGAGGTTTTGGGTTATCTCTTGCAGCTAATATAATGTACCAATGTAAAGCTTAAGATCTGTAAAAGCAATAAAGTAGCTAAATGAATGATTTCCTACACTTTCAAAATTGTAACACTTCCTCTTTTACGCAATCACGAATATTGAATTACTTTCTGTTTCGCCGAATTTTATTTTTATTTCTGAACTACCGTATTCAGGTCTTGCACAAGTGATCAATATTATACGTATTGTGTTTTTCTTTATGTTTAAAGTAACAAACTTGCATTGATAGACATTTCATGATAAATGGTTGAGAGTAAAGTAAAACAATAGCTGAGTTTACATGCAATGCGTCTCATTGCCGATAAACACCAAATTATGATATATTAATTGATTAAAACGTTTTGTCATATATCGGAAGGAGCCTTAATTATTTTGTGTTAGATTCAAAGCATTCTATATTATTTATAAATTTAGAGTGAGGTAATGGTATTCACAAACATGTTTTCTAATAGTTCTTAAAAACATTAGAACTATTACATAAATATATCAAATTCCTATAAAGCTACTAAAGCAATTTAAACATGTTAGACGTTTTCTTATTACCCATTAATATTTTTTCTCAATTTGAGTTTGTGAATAAAATGGAAAATAATATATAGAGAATATTAAGTTAGTGTTGAATAAAGGGAGAGTTTACCATGCGAGGCTTAGAAAATATTAAACCGCGAGCATTGGCGAGCGGTGTATATTTTCGGGCCGAGCATGATAAAGTCCCTTTATTCAACACTAACCTAGTATTCTATTTATCGAAGCGTTCAATTTAATTTAAAAAAAACTTTCAAACAGAGAGAACCTAAATTTTCCCTGGGAAGTCCCTTTAACACAATATTAGAGAGAATCTATGTCGCTCTACAAATAGTGACGTCACACATAAAAAGTAGTGCGTCCGTGGTATAAAGCTAAGTTTAACTCATGGGGAGTTTATTCAACAATGTCAGTCTGATGATAGGATAAAAATGTCTAACAAAATGTGAGATAAAATATTTAACGCTTTCATACTGATTATTTTCGTCATGTATCTATATTTGATTTTATAATGGTTAAAAAAAGACTGTTTCTGACAATAGAAACGTTGAGTTAGTGCAAAAGATGCTGTCATTTGTCAAAAGCAAACTCTGAGACTGATAGATAAACATAACGGCAAACAGATTTCCAGTCTCATTTTTTGTACATCATAAAGTTATTTTAACATATATATTTAGCTTTATAAGAGACTGAGATATCATAAACAGATATAAAAAGGTAAAAGATGGTTTTTACCCAATTGACCTTCTACGTTTATATATACTTTATACATACTTCCTTTTTGTTGAAGCAAATACACACAGACAGCTATATCGACTTAATTTACTTGCATTACAGCCTCTGGCAGCAAAGTGTATGTAGCAGCAAACATGTGATAAGTGTATGAAATAGGTAAAACTATACAGTGGATCTTTAATGAGCGCTCATGAATGATTGGATTTATAAAATGAGTTTTTTGAAAACAATAAAAACAACGAGACTTGTTGAGTTTTTATCGCTTTTATATAAATTTTATAAATCCAATCATTAATGAGCACGAATGCAAGATTCTAGTTATAACATAACGACCTAAAACAGGTAAAAGTGTCAAATGAATACACAAACCTCTATACACAAATGCTGATTTTAATAACGCAATCTTATGACGTTGTTGACAGTCTGATTAAAACCAGCCCCTACCATACACTACATACACTGGGTTTAGTCAGACTGCGTTGTTGCCGAAGTGACGTCATCGTGGTTTTCAGGTTAAAAAAAATCATAGCGCCAGAGCGGTACGCAAATATCTTAACGTCATATATATCACACTAATCACTAGTGAATATCAACCCGTGGATATCGCCAAATGAAATGGCGTGATTTCTAGCTAGCGTCGTATGTTATGTTATAAAATTAATTTCGCATCTTTACGTTACTCATACATGCATTTTCATACATGAGGGTCAATTCGGCCTCGAAACATGTCATCCTGGGTCAACGCATACTTCTTTTAAGCACATGGCATTAGATTTAAATTGTACAAACGGATATACAAGGTTTGTCCGCTAAAGTCGCGTACAACTGCTATAACTTAAATGTTTGACGTTTTCTTTTGAAGATTTACTTACTGAATACCCATTTTATATTACATTATCAAAGTAACAGAGCTGAACAATGTACATTATATAACTTGTGAATAATTGATTGAACTTAGGTAACGATGACCGACGAACGTAAAATAATAAAAATTAATTTTGATTATAATCTTATACACTATCAATTATTTCGGTGATATATTTCAGTACGCATTGACTTTGCAATGTATGACATAATTCCGCGTAATATCGTTCGCCTAACTTTATTTTTGAAACTTAAAACTAGATGAGCGCAAAAATGAAAACGTCTGATAAATGATAAATGGTCGGCGCAGAGAAATGTCATTGAATTTTGCGTAGAGGTCAGTATGACTCCGGTGTAAACGCTTAAACTGCTAAAGGCTACAGAAAAACACAAGGATGTGTCACACGCAATTGTGTATAAGCTATTCACCGATGGATTGATAGATACGAAAACAATAAAGCTGTAGCTGGATGACCGAAAAAAATGGATGATAGGTTAACTACGAAAGTTGAATGTTGTTGGTGTAGAAATGCGATTAACTGTGCGAGAACTATCTTCAATCGTCAGTTGCAATTAAACTTCTGTACATCGCATCCTTTAGGAAAAAAATCACATGTCAAGGGTATATATTTACATTGAGTGGTTTACACTTTAAAGGATACACCATCACAAAAAATGTATTGACCATCAGGTGGATATTTTTTTTAAAAAAAGAGTGACGTTTTTGACGTTGGTGTGTGTCGGGTAATATGTGGTGACATGTTTCAATCATTAATATTTCCATAATTGTTTTAGGCAATGCGCTAAAATTTCGCATGCACTCGGGGAAATGATTTACTTGGTGTACGATCAATAGTTTTTCGGGGGGAAAAACCAATTGTACGCAATCTTAGCGGACTTTAAGGTTTATATATATATAATCAACAAACTTCCTTTCAGATCACTGGATCCGAAGAAAACTTCGGATGCGAAGAATAAACGATTAGAAGTATATGGTTGAGATAAATATTCTAACATTGCTGGTGGTGAATATTAATTTTCCAAGCTTTCGGCGTGTCAGCCTTTGTCAAGTTGTAGAGCAGTTATATATATGTAAAATATAGGTATTCGTCAGACATTGTTTAAATGCAATAGAAACAATGTACAAATACGCATAATGTATAATATTGTAGAAGCTAGGCAATCGCATTTGTATCATTTCAAAATACAGCTTGTCTATATAGCTCGCCATATAATCTGACTCTTTTGAAATGAATGAATATGCTGTATAAAATTAAACATGAGTGGTTATTGAATACAATCAGTCAAAAATATATATTTATTTTATTTGATAGCCAAAGAAACATGACCTATATATGTGTGTTCAAATTTTGATTTAAAACAGCATAGCAAGAACTGGAATTCAAATTCAACTTCGTTTTGATTACAATGTTATTAAAATAATTCTAAGATAATGATTATTATAATGACATGATATTTGTAAACCAAACGCCTATAACGTATATGTATGGTCAATGAAGTTTCATATTTAAAAGACAGTGGACAACTCAGCATCTTGACCAATATAGATATGAATTCTAAAGTGAACTTATTTTTTCCAGCTAGCATCTCCTAAGATGCCGATTTTCTTTTTTACAAATATTCTTTACTACAAACTGTGTAATGTTGAAGAACGCCATCGTATCTTTTTGACAATCTCATACTATTATTTCTCTTCAGGCCTTAATCTTACAATTATATATACCTGCCTTTAACCAACCACCAATTCCTTCCGTAGTCTAGCCGCTTTTTTCATATTATTAAATCTGTAGACAATGGTCTACCATAAACCATTTCAGACATATGTAGCAATTGCATTAAGGACTAGAACTTCGACGTAAAAACGTCGTTATATAGACTTTTGATGTTCCTTCGGATTGTAACCCAACTTGTGCGAATCGATAAATTATCTTACTTTGACGCTCTGTACAGCTCTTCAGACAGTGAAGGAGTTATCAGAAAATAGCATAGACAAGGTAAGATATATCAACGAAACATCTACATAATTTTTGTAACTATTATCATAAACGAAAGAGTTTGTTACAAAATTTCAACAGGCTAATACAGTTAAATGAGCAAATTGGTTTATGTTTCCCTGATACATGTAATTAATTGTATGGCACGAAGAAATAGAATATTAGCTTTCTTTTAAAAAACACATTTGAACTTTTTTTACATCTCCAAATTTCGGTGTGATAGTCTTATTTTATCAGTTTGGCAAACATTAACTTAGAAATAGAAATGAAGCAAAATTCTAATACCTAGTGATGTAATGGATTTTGAGACAACGAATGTAATCATTGAATGTCTACGTCCGCCCGGTTAGCTAAATGGTAAAACTTCCGCTTCCGGTGCGGTAGGTTGTGGGCTCGATCTGCGGCCGAGTCAAACAAAAGACTGCAAAAATGATAGCGATCAGGATTTTGGGTATGCATTATGACTGGTTCGTCGTTGTCAGGATATGTGCTCAATAAAAGAGTTCTCTGTATCGACTTTCCTCTGACTGTGGCGTCTATAAGTCCTAGAAGGCATAACGCGACTTAAATAAGCAAACAAAACAAGAAACTTGAATGTTTACTTAATTTATATAACATTTTACTGGAATTTTGTTACATGAGTTGGAAACCCTAAGACACACAAACAATGCCATACGCGCAAGCCTTGTGTAGATGGCTTTTGTATTAACATCTAAATACTATAGTGGATTCAAATAAACAAACGTTGCGAAAAAAGCAGATTATGTCGAATGCCTATCCAGCCTTCGTTTAGAAAAAACAAATAAGCTTTGTAGTTTGCAAAAGCTAAGAGTTATAAGCAGAAAATCAACGTCAAATTTTTTTAATATTGTATGTCCTCTAAACGATGGAATTACCATATCGTAAAATAGACGTGGTGTGTACCGTTAGTGTAGATTCAGTTTTTGTAAAAAGATCTATTCGAAAATAGTTTAATACTGAACAGTTTTCAGATTTTAAATCAGGTTAAATGTTAAGTGTTTACTTGGATTATCTCAAAAATAGTCTTTTAAACTGACATACTCTCGGAAAACGGACAAACTAGTGAAAAAAATGTTATTTTTAAAATCTAACTGGATACAAGTACATCTGTTTGTACAATTTAAGTTTACTTTCATGTGTTTAACCAGTATGCATTTACATGTAACTTCATCTGAGCCCAAATCATCAAAGGTAAACCCTTTTACTAATGCGCTATGTAAACAAATGTTTAGAGAACATTACGAACATAATTATTTCTGATATTTTCATTAAACATATGCTCGAAAAAACGTAAGTTCTGGCAGCGTCAGTTCAAAGACGATACGACAATCATATGGTTTTTATATGACACATCAATGAAATACAAATGCCTTGATAATAGATTTTTAATTTGTAATTGATGTTACACATTGAAGTCAAAAGACTTCGTTAGAAACAAAAACAAAAGTATCATGTATTGAAACTCTTTGATTAAATCGCAACCGTCTCATACTATATCCTTCTTGCCTAGTTTAACATATCCAAATGTCACACGTTTTGAGCAAAGTAGTATCGATATGGCGCAGCCAAGGAACTGACTCAAACTTACTTGCTCTTTCTAACAATAAATCTGTTACCGAGGCTTTATGTTCCTGTTCCTCTTACGCAGTTGAACTTGAATGTGTTATCTAAGCAAGCTACTCGGTTGCTTGTTGTGTTTGTACCTTAAAGGATTACCTTAAACAAGGATGCAAATCATCAAAGTTTGCCCCTAAAGAATTGAATAGGGGCAAAGGAAATATTGTTTTTTGTTATTCGGTAAGAAAAAACATAATAACCGGTTTTCAGAAATCCCGTTTCTTATTAATGTTCCGACGTACTCTCCTCAACGAAAATTGGGCCAGATTTATAAATGACGTAAGGATACAAATGTACTGTTAAAACTTTCAATGCGTGATATACTAGTTTGGTTCGACATATTTTTTAAACGTATTGCATAATAAACAACTTCTTCATGTTTTTTACTTCAGTTATTACCCTCATGCAGTGTAAGATAGTTTTGGATAAATACGCCGTATAAAGTTAATGCGCAGCAAGTTTATAGTCGCTATGAACTGCATTTTGTCGAAGGTAATCTTACCAGCGACATGGGGTTTTGCAACGCTCATCGCGGTAGATGGCTGACAGGCTGACCGCGCGGTGTTAAATTGAATTTCTTCATAATTTCATTTTTCAATTTCTTTTTTATTTCCTTTTTTAAAATTTCATTTGTATTCCTTATCTCTTTGTTCTTTTTTTTTTATTTCAGTGTTTCGTTATATATATATTGTTTCATCAACTCTTTTACTTCTATTGTAAAGTTTAATCAGACTTCACATATTTTCTTTTTAATTTTTTTTTCACTTATTGATTTGCTTTTGATGGTTCTTTCCTAACTTAGCTGATTCAGTATTGTGGAGTTTAACCACGTGTACTGTAATGCACTTGAGTCCATTTGCACCCCCTTTTTGAAACTGAGGATTACATTATATCATGCAGTTTACCTTTATATATTTGTAAAAACATGTTTAGCCACAATGTTTGCTAGGCAACAACCTTTGTATATTACTGCTTTGAACAATATTTGTATAATTTATGTCAAGTTCATTAGTCAGCGTAATAATAGATTTTAGCTCTACCGGTCCGAAGGACCAAACGAGGTCACAACTGTGTTTCAAATCTCTTTTCTTCAGTAAACAATTTCCTTAAACACAATCTCTGAAACTTTAGAACAGAATATGACGACACTTCACATGGAGAATCCTTAGATAGTAGCACATTTCTTCAAATGTTCACCTATGGTAAATTGTTAGGAACAAATTAAGTTTTGTTCAAGCCAGGTCTCTTTGGTCAAAATTAGCCTCGCCGCAGATTTTTCTTAATCTGGACAGTATTTGTTTGTGGAAAAATAGATTCGAAAAAAATGACACATAAGTTAAGCATCTTTAATGAGAAATAATTTTGAGCTGATTTAGTGAACGCAATTGTGTTCATACTTCTCATATGCCAACCACTATTATACCGGCAACATGTCCAGGCTAAACACGTACCGATCAACATCAGTGCCTTCAGGACTTTGATTTATCATGTGACCATGGCTCTTATAAAGGGTCAAAACCCACTAATCTTTGGTGTATACGGTCAGTATAAGTAATTCGGCTTGTAAACGTATTATATTCGATTACGTGATACTGGGACTATTTTACTCAATTCTGAGACAACTTTATCAAACTAAAGCAGTAGAATTACCTTTTTCTCTCTCGATATGTACACCGTGATCTAAAAACATCGAAAAAGGGTTGCAAGATCAACACGCACACGGAGACATATGTGTAAGTTCGTTTTATATACACATTTAAACTCAACATAGCGAAGCCAAAATAATCTGTAGATTGGTTTCAAATATTTCATTAGTCCAAATAGACCCTGACGGTTTGAAATCGTGCACCACATAAAAGAATGAATTAAACGACTTTTTAAATGATAAAATTAAACAATAAAAACATGCTACACATACTTCCTCTGAAAAACTTTATTGTAAGTGGATAACATTATCTTGCATCGAAGAACCTTGTTAAAATAATAAGTCACGTCCCCCTCCACGTACAAAAAATATCCATTTATGACAGAACGCCCCACTTCAGTGGGGCGACAATTATTTAATTGGCTAAAGAATGACTGCCAACGTCTGGATCTACAACAAACTGGATTTCGTTTACAGACTACCAAAGTGTGATGTTCAATTACTTTTATACTTACACAGCATTGCCGTGCTGAAAGATACATTAAAGCCAGTCTTAATATACATCTTTGCATTTAAAAGCTATGAAGGTAGTAGTAAAGTAACGGCAAAGGGTAAAGTATTACAACTGTTTTAAATTATTGTTAATTTTATATGACATAACATTTTTGAGACAGACCTTCTAGGAAATCGTTTTGTTTTTTCAAATTACTACAGTAAAACAGAACGAAACTTTGTTACATGTTTTGAGAAATTCAATGTACTATTTCTCTCCTATTTCACACGTCAATGATGGTATGTTAACCCCTTCACTGCCGAAAGCAATACCGCGCATGTGCAATATTTCGCCTGCCTCATTTTGTAACTTTACAAATTCACTATTTTTTTGGCAAAATAATTGGTTGAGTGTCAAACAGCTTGGATCTGGATGAGACGCCGAGTTATTCGGCGTCTCATCCGGATCAAAGCTGTTTGCATATGATTAAAACTCGGGCCAAGGCAGTGAAGGGGTTAAGGAAGAGTTATAGTATCATTTTTTTCTGTATTCAGAACTTTTAATATCAACTAGACACGAAGTGAAACTGTACGGTCGTGACAAGACTGAGCTGGATTGACACCATTCTTATCGAGGTCATGACTGTAAACAATTGAACGTGTCTGGGATCTATCGTGAATATTTATAATATAACCGGTCAATAATGTCTGATTTATGAAGCAGGGCACGGCTCTCTGACCTGCTAGGTTCTTATTATTAACTATGTCAGTATCAAATATCGGTCAAGTCCTCTGAATGTACAGAAGTTCCGTTAACATCCTTAATTAAATAGGATTTGAGAAAAGTTGAGAACATTTAAATAGATAATACCAACGAAGGTACATTATTTATTATACATCAGAAGAATATGTTATCTATTGTCTGTGTATAGGACTCTATATTTTTACTTATCCTACTTTAAAATGAAACACATAAGTCTGTTTAGTTACTTCACGGGCATTACATTGGTATATCAAGTGATACGAAAGAAAGGTGGGGGTTGGATGGGGAGGGGGCTACTCCGTAACCACGTACCTTGAGCGCGACGGCTTTTAAGAAAACTTAAAACAATTTGAAATTAATAATTTATACACTAAAACTGATTAAATGTGCATAACTGAACGCCTGAAGTGAACATGAAGTTATACTTATTTAAATTGTAACTTTGTTCCACATCACGTTTTTGTGGCACCGAAACGTGACCACTAGATACAGCAATTATAGTCGAGAGAGTAATGAAACATTTGCATGAGTATGACTGTCAAAGTGAAAGTCAAGGAAGAGTTCAGAAAAATAGAGGGAGACGTTGGCCAACACTGAATTCACATTCACAAAACGACCGCTGAATTCAAACGCTAAGATCAATTTGCTGTCTCAGCCAGAATTTAATTCAAATTAAATCACCATAATTAAATTCCATAATCGTTGAATTACATTACGCAACTACACAGAGACGAACAAACAGAGTTTATTATGTCACATGTATCATAATTTTCTGTGTTGAGAAGGTTTATCTTATCTCAGCACTACTGGTGAAGATACCAATTTATGAATACTATTAATAGTTTCGTAACTTTTGGGTAAATTTTCATGAAAAACTTTATCGCGTTCAGATTGTCCCTATGTTAATTATACTGCATTTTGAAAAAGAAATTTATTTCAGGAATTAATAATAAATCTCGCGAGTTTTAAATAATATATATTTTTTTAAAAAAGAGTTCGTTGCAGTCAGATTGGAAAGGCAATAACAGTTTATGATGATCTGCTAGTGCAAGAATGTATACAGGATTTTAAAACGACTAAAAAACATTTTACAACGTGTGTTTGCAGGTACTAGTTATTTGTTGGATGCAATTGTCCTGAAATTTACTGCCATATTTCTACATCTGCTGGTTTTTAAGTCGTTAATATTGTTAGCTGGTACCGTTGAACTTCAAGGTAATAAAACACCACAACATTCCAAACCAAATTGAAATTACAAACACCCTTTTCAATGAAATATGGCTGAGGAAAGTAATAAACATTTTCCCAATGGTATATCCGATGGTAAAAAGAAAATAGAATAACTATATATCACATTACGATGCTTTTTTCCGGTGTAATATAATCATCGCGCATTTTCTTATACAAACAACACGTTACATATAAGGACCGATGACGTCACGTCGTAATGTAGAATGTATGACGAAATATGACGTCATAGACTTAACTGGATAATCAATTTTGTTAAA
>JAULCC010384983.1:0-11470 GCA_032358795.1 Nuttallia obscurata | reverse complement strand
GAATGTGATTCTTCCATGCGACACTTCGTCTCATCAATGTTAACATTTGTGCCGTGTTTTTTTAAAATTCATCCATCCATGGCGAAGTTAGAGTCCGGACAATCATTATCTTGACCAATTTTGACCTTTGACCTCTATGTCTGACCACACCTTTCAAGGAATAAATAAGAATTCTTCTGCGCGACATTTTTCTCATCAATGTTAAATTTGTGCTGAGTTATTTTAAAATCAATCCATCCATGGTGAAATTAATGCACGGACAAACATAATCTTGACCTATTTCGGACTTTGACCTTTAAGTTTGACCACACCTTTTACGGTATAAATGTGATTTTTCCACGCGATACTACGTCTCATCAATGTTAATATTTGTGCCAAGTTATTTTAAAAATCCGACTATTCCTGGTGAAGTTAGAGTCCGAACAAATTTTGACCAAATTTGAAATTTGACCTCTTAGTTTGACCACACCTTTTGAGGTATCAAAATGATTCGTCCGCTCGACACTCCGTCTCATCAATGTTAACATTTGTGCAAAGTTAATTTAAAATCTGTCAACTCATTTTGAAGTAACGGCCCGGACAAGCCTAATCCGAACGCACGGACGGACGCACATATGGACGGACGCACGGACGCATGCACAAACACCGAACAAAACAAAATGACGGCAATGGTGAGCTCACCGCAAGCGGGCTCAACAAAAATGAAGATAACCCGCAGTCAATTTATGGTATTTCCAAATAAGCTGTTTATGAAAGGGGCGTTCAAGCAAGACGTGTACTTTGGAAAACGGCTCGCTGTTATCCTCCCCTTACTCATTCACGTCTAGAAATAAACTGTTTTGTAATACGAGTAGAAATGATTATGCGTAATCATCTAAAAATGACCATCTCCAACGTATGTCGCCAAACTTTTTTGTCTCACTATATATTTTAAAATACAGAACGATACATTTCTTAAAATGGTTGGATTCTTGTAAATACCATGGATGATCAAACCCTATATACATTAGCTGAAGAAAAGTAGGTAATATGCCATTGGGGGCAGATATACGTAATTTACAATAAGTATTTCAACTGATATTGTTCTTCTTTGTCTTTAAATAAGTGCGTGATTATTTCCAGAAATCGTGAACCAATAACACACGTATAATCCAAAGACTAGAAGATATTTGAAATATTGAAAACAGGGATACAAACCTAACCTGAAAAGTGTGTATTCTTACGGTGTTCCGTTAGGGCCATTGCGAAAATGCGATGTATTGACGCGAAAACGCGATATGAAAAATATCGCGTTTTCGCGATAAAAATACATGTTTTGTGTTCTCGAGTTTTCGCCTTCGCGTATATTTTTTGCATCGCGCTTTCGCGTCAATATATCGCATTTTCGCAATTTCGACCTTAGGGTGACAGCGCGAAACCACGCTGGCCCAAATAGAACGCCTATATTTTAGACAAATAATTCCGCACCGTCTGTCTGCGGTCTTATAATTTATCAGCAGTAGGACTTAGAATACCTCTATCTTTTTTTCTCTCGCTTTTCTCTCTCGATCTGGCTCTTTTTCCCTGTTTGTAGTAAACACTTATGCCAAATATATTTAAAAAGCTATTGTTAGTGAACAATGATTATTGATAACATGTAGGGGGAGGGCCGAACCTACAGTTGTGAAAACATGCGGCCCAACCCCATTTCTCTAAAATTTGGAAATAAAACATGTTTAAACCAGCAATCTACTGGGAACATTGAGGTGTCCAAGTGTAACAAGCGGTTCGTCTCCTTCATGAGAAAACCATGATCACGGATATTACATTCGTAAAGATATCATTAAACTTTTGGATCAGAATGAATAAACACGGATGAATAAACACGGATGAATAAACACGGAGAATAAACAGCGACGTACCGCCAATACTGTCATCAATATATTAGATAATATCTGTACTGGGTCATCATATCGTTTTTTTACTAAAAATACTAAGTCTGTTCTCTAATGTTGGGTCAAGGATCAGTCTATTGGGTCTCTGACCCAGTCATGCAATTACCCAGTAAAACAAATGCATTTCGCCCGGTTAGCTCAGGTGGTAGAGCGTCAATTTCTGGTGCCAGAGGCCGCGGCTTCGAGCCCCGGCCGGGTCAAACCAAAGACTTTAAAATAGGTAAAAAGGCGTTCCTTCCATGGCGCTCAGGACTTATTGTTAGCATTACGACTGGTTTGTTGGTGTCAGGATAAAGTCTCCACGTGTACCAGTGCTATTCAGCGGGCACGTAAATAAACCAGATATGTCTAATGAAGAGCTCTCTGTATGGATCGCTTCCTTCTCTCTACACGCCCGTTAGTCCTGATTGGCAAAAAGTGACGTCAATGCAATAAACAAACTTGTTTATAAATAGGTCATATATAAATAGATCATCAGATATCCTACCTCGGGTATCGTGTTTTCCATCACCACTACTGTTTTTATGCCATATTGCCAGATAAGTCTCATACAGTCTATCACAGTATTCTGCATAGGTAACTGGGTCACCACGATTTTGTCCTTCAACCGAAATGTCTGCAGTATAAGCCAGTGATAAAGATAAAAAATATTGCTAGTCATAATTTTGTTCATAGGTAGTATAGAAGCAATGACTTTAAAGTAAACTGGAAGGTGTACTTTCTATTTACAAAATAGACAATCTTGTCAGAAATATGTATACACAATTTCCAATTCATATCTCGTTAATGTTTTAAATGTAAATCCAAATTTAATTATGCATGCACTCTCTGATGGCTGTAACCTAGTTTTGCTTTTCTATCATTTGGGAGCCGCGTCTTTTATTTGTGAGGCCCGTATTTAGGTTGATGTTTTGGGCAAAATTTAAAATAAACTCGTTCCAAATTCAAATTCAAAACAAAACACTGAAGGCATGCCAACGCATATAAAAACAAATAACGTCAAAAAAGGCTGTCATAAAAACCTTTGTTTAACAAAACAGAATGGTTTTCAAGCAACTTAAGTTGTAATGCAATATGTAAATATCTGTTATTCTTACAATGCCTATGGTATTGTATGCATTAACAAGATATGGAATTCCATGCAACCATGTTTTCTATATGGAAGTTTTTTTGATTAAAAATAAACAGATCTATCAAATCTTTCTGTTTATAGTTCATCAAAAATTGTGATTCAAGTTACAGGGAATATTTCCATAACTGTTAAATAGTGTAGATTACATTGTCAACTAAATATATCAGAACCTAGAAGCTACTGATAAATTATAAATAGCAACACTTAGTATTGATATGGTGCATAGTTGGTGCTATGATTGTTTAAATTGCTATGTTATTTTTTCTTAACTTTTTTTGCCTAGTAATTTGAAAATATCTATGTGCATAGCAAAGTTATGGTCCGTACAACAAAAATTCAAATAAAGTCTTTTTTCTGTCACTGTGACCTTGACCTTTAAGCTACAAACATACATATTGCATGTAACACATCAATATAGAGCATATTTGTGCAACGTTATTTGAAAATATTTCTCTGTATGACAAAGTTATGGTGTGGACATGAAAAGCTCAAAAAGTATATTTATTGTCACTGTGACCTTGACCTTGAAGCCAAGACATATGTGTTGCATGAGACACATCGTCTTAATATGGTGTATATGTGTAGCAAGTTATTTGAAAATATTTCTATGCATGACAAGGTTATGGTCCAGACAAAAAAAGTTGACGACTACATGCCCAACTCCCGCGCCCTTCTGGCCGCCGACTTCCCCAAATTAATAACCAGTGTTTTCCTTTGATTAAATACAACAAAAGACGTTTTTCCCATATTGAACCAGCAGTAAGAGAGAAAATAATTACTTAATTCTTTCTAAATTGTGTGTCTTTGAGAATTTCGTTGGTGGTGTCTAGCCTTCTTTCAAAAATATTTTGAAAAAAAGTTGGTGTTTAACCTACAAAATGCATTTGGGAATTAATAAAACTACGTCCAAGAGTCGAAATGTTTCTAATCACGTTTATAAGTATTTGAGAGTTCCATGACGAGTGAAATGGTTAGTTACTGCTAATATTTAAATTGATATGGTGCAAGCCACAATGACACTGTAGAGCTATTTGTACTTCTGTAAGACTTGAATACATCTTATACAAAGACAAATAGAATAACTGGTGGGGGGGGGGGAAGGACGTGGCCGAGTGGTTATGTTTATAGACTTGCAAACAACTAGTCCCTCACCGCTGTGGGTTCGAATATCGGTCTGGGAACTTCAAGTTAAAAAAATTCAAGTTAGGAAGCACTCCAGCTGGCTTGCGGTAGGTCAGTGATTCTACCCGAATGCGCTCTGTACCTGAAATAGTGTACATGGTTCCATCGGGGTCTTCCTCCACTGGTAATAAGCTGCACGACGCGATACGAATGAAATACTGACAAAGCGACCTTAAATTCCTAACAAACTACTAACAATAGAATAACTAAATAGTCTTGAGTTGATTCAGCAGTATGTATAAAGCTATTGTTTCACTATTTCTACCTATACAAAAACAACTTTTAATGGTTAGAATTAATCTTAGAAGCTGCAGTCAATCCTGTTAAAATTTTAATGTACGTACATTATCAAAATTCAGTCTGTATTTTTTCCCAAAAAAAAGCAGTTATTGTATAAGTACAATTGAATAATTATTTTAATTTTCCAGATGATTTTTGTCATTTCTGTAGATAATTTATGTTATTTCCACACTTGCTTGTCGTTTGATTAATATAAGTATGATCTACTGAATTTTATACGACAATGTACTGTATTTAAGTTAAAATGAAATATCTGTTTTGATCAGTTATATTGTTATGATTATTACGAAAGAATAAAAACAAATAAAACAGCTGAATTAATATTACTAAAACAAAATATTTTTATTTTTTATTTTAATCTAACAATAGCTATGTGTGGCTCTAATTGTTTACTAGCGATTTACTAATGTTAACTTGCATGAAATTAATTGATAAATACAGAAATAAACAATCGTCAGCAAATAAGTACATTTATACTCGGCAAAAAAAGTTTTGGACCACTGGTTCTTTTTAATCCCTGCTGGGTTATTTATCATTCAAACACAAAACAATTAAAACTCGGGTTTCTGTATTTAATTCCTGATCAGAATAAAAGAAAATTTAATTCCAAAGTGTCACTGAGCTCCTGTCAGCATCCTCTAATCCCTACAGGGTCCTCCAAAAAAGTGACCCAAAAGTCAATAATGTGTTTAATTTTAAATTTAAATTTAAATAAGTTTCAAATTAAATTTTTAATTTACATTTAAATGCATGAAATTTAAACTTAGTTATTCTCTTGTTTCAATGTCATAAGAAAATGACACAAATTTAAAATTGTTTATAAGGAAATTCCCCAAAACTGTGATATGCATGCTTTATCACCTTGCAAATTTTGGCCACTTAGGTTCACTTTTTTTGTCACCCCACTGTACTTTAGAACTCTGTCACATACTGTTGTTTTTGCTAATGCTTATGGTTTTTTACCTTTCTAAAGAGCCTCAAAACTGAAAAATTACTTGAGATCCAGAAATGCCCAAAGTATGTTAAAATAAAATAATTTTAAAAAATTGTCGGTGGTCCAAAACTTTTTTTGCCGAGTATACATTGAATATTCCAATCATACATACAGGCATGAACACAGCATTAATGTAGTCGTTGTGCCCTGGAACCGCCAGGCCAAGCCGTGGTCTGTATCTGTCAGCTAAATGGAAAAAAAAAGACGCCAGACATTCGACGTTTTATAGACAGTTCATGCTCATTGAAGACATAACTTGGCTAGCATAAACAATCAAGAACATATTTAAACGCTAAAGTTAACTAAAGAGCATCTACAGTAATATATTCGGGAAATAGCTTTAAGCTAATGTTTTATCTTTGTGTAATATCCGCTGTTAAGTAATGCTTCTTGTATCTTGTAATGTAACCAGTGAAAACTGTTCTTAATAAGCAGTAGTGTTGAATTGCATAAAAACACATGCGATTTATTTAACCCTAGCCTTCTGAGAAAAAATTGCCGTCTGCCTTGATTTTAAAATTCAACCGATTCGCTCAAAATTTGGAGAAACAATTTGCCGAGTGTCAAACAGCTTGGATCTGGATTAGAAGCCGAGTTATTTGGCGTCTGGTCTGGATCCAAGATGTTGGCAAATTTATATCACGGTCGCGCTTAGCAGGCTAAGGGTTCAGAGTAGTAAAACACTTATTATTTTCATCATTTTATAATTATTCACTGTCAACATAATAGTGCATGACTCTAACAGAGCCTAAGGCACAGTAGATCAGAAAAGTAAATACAAACATAACATTAGATAAAACTTTACAAAATGAAACGGATAGAAGTAAGAAACTATAAGATCTTTTCATAGTTTTAAGATGTAGAATATTATTTTATACATCGTGTTTCCTTGGTATACCACTTTAAGTAAGTTTGACACGCTTATGGAAACCAGTAACAGAAATACAATTTTAGCTATATTAATGTATATTTTCTTTTCTTCTAAACTGAGACAACGACATGGATAAAAGCGGTTTGGATATTTAAAATGTACTTTCATATGTTAATTTTTTTAACATTTTATTGAATATCAGATTTTGAATATACAATACATGTATGGTGTAAAACCTTTCTGCTAACATGTTCATACTGTCAATATTTGCCTGACGAATGCTAAAAACATTGTAAAATGTTTAATGCCAATAAAGTTGTAATAAATATATTCGAAAGTACACTATCGCAAGAAAAAAACATTCATTTAACTCTTTCGCCGCCAAACAATTTTCGTCTACATATATTGTCGTCTGTCTCAATGTTCAAAGTAGGTATTTGTAAATTCTTGAATTTCTATTTAAAAACAGAATCAGGGTGTCAAACAGTTTGAATCCTGATGAGACGCCGAGTTACACGGCTTTTCGTCTGGGTTCAAACTGTTTCAAAGAGTATCACCGAGTCGCCTATGGCGACGCAAGGGTTGATACCCGGTAAAGGATTTTGTACATTTCTTTGCATACAGCAAGTGTTGCTCAATTGTTTTGTATGATACACGAGTACATAACTATTTCCTTGGTCTTACATAATTATTGGATAAATACTCATGGATATAGACCTGTAGAAATACAATCATACTTACGCGGAAGTATTTCAGCATTTCTGCATTTTACAACATTTTCAGGAGTTCTTGAATCGTTGAAGTCATCTTTTGATAGAAACGTGTTGAATGTGGCATAGTCATTGTTTTCCGGCAGACCCTCAGCGTCCTCAGTGAATTCCTACAAGGACATTTTGAGTTTGTTAACAAGGTTTATTTACGTAAAGATTCAACTTCTAATTAACATTATATCCAGAAGGGCATGTGAACAAATAAGCTATATACAGTTTTGACAGACAAATGCAAATATAAAACAACATTTGCAATTTAATACTTAAATAAAACAAAAACACTGATAAAGCATACTAATTCCTTTTGCTGTTATATAAACATTTGATGACATACAACAAATGTCAAACCATTATCCTTGCTATCGATTTAACCCCTTCAATGCCGGAAGCAATACCGCGTATGCGCAATATTTCGTCTGCCCTTTTTTTAACTTCACAGATTCCCTAAATTTTTGGCACTCGGCAACACATCCGGATTCAAGTTGTTTGCATATTACTTAAAACATAGGCAGTGAAGGGGGTTAAGGCAGTGAAGGGGTTAAATTTATCTGGATAACATTAAGCTTAAACACATTCATTTTTATACGTTTAGTTTAGATTCACATATTCTTCTTTGAATTTTAAAGGAACACTCATTGAAAGAATAAACACATTATATAACATATGTGTTACTTCGCGTATATACTAATTTTGATCTAACTTATAGCCATGTGGTTTTTATTCAACAAATGTATAGACAGTATGCTTTCAAATATACTTTGTTGAAAGATAGCAAAAGATACCAAGATAAAAGTCCAATAAAATTTCTGATAAATTTGATATTTTGTCGTCTGATGTGATCCAGGATAAATACTCGTAAATTGATTGCACACTTAACACCGTATCATAGATGATATCTTAATAGCAACATATGTCAACCATTTTCGATACTTTAAAAGTGTCAATTACACGAAAATAGGAAATATTTTGTATCTGTAGCTAAGCTGTTGGTGGCTGTATTCCACGGCAAAATATCACACAAGTTGAGTCTAAGTATCTTTACTCAAATCCTCTGATTTTGATGACCTGATTGAACATGTTCCGATTGTTTCAATTGAAAATATAGTACATGTGGACCAATGACGTAAGAATCACGGTTGCAGAATAAACAACTGTTTACAAATTTGCATTTGGGATTTATTCGCGACGAATGTGGAAATTATCCGACATCGCTCAACGTGTTCTCGGTATGCACTAAGTGACTTGTATTCGATTCCCTCTGTTCCTTGTACATATCTGGAACATGTTCTACACAGCGAATCGAAGACGCGAATCAAATACGCCTGTATATCTTTTTCACTACCTCGTTAAGGCTTTGGAACATAAATAAATGTTCATACTAAAGTTTTCCATAAATGTATGCTACAGTTTTCGTAAATATCTTTTTGATTTGTTTTTTCGTTTTAAACATGTTACAATTGTGACATGAGAGCATTTATTTATCATCATACATTCTTAATTGAGTATAAGGTAAGATAAGCTATTCACTGACACCATCACATGTGCAACTTCTTGCCTATGGTAAAAAATATACCGTTGTAACAAAAGGTTTAATGTGAAACAACAAGTAACAAAAATATTACTAGGGCTTTAAATGGCAAACATACAAATCAGATAACTTCAGCTAAATATATATCGAGCGCCGCAAAATTAGTATCATCGACGACACCGCGAGTAGCCTATGACAGCGGTTTTCAATGTGTAGGTATAAAATATAGACCGCAGCTTTTGAATGCACTGCATTGGACTCAGCAGTACACACATATTGCCCAATTTTCCAGTGACTATAAACGCAATCAACTAATCACTACATCATTTTCAATTTTTATTCAATGACACCACTTTGATTAAGCACATTGCTTGAAAGTCAAATATATCGAGCGCCGGAAATCAGTCGGTATAATCACCGACCACGCTAGTACCGCGAATTAGCCCGTCCCAAAAGTTTACGAACAAATATTTATTCGCCTTTAACTTTCGTTCCTGCAAAAATAGACTCTATGGCATGATTTAAAACACCATGTGGTGTGTAAACGGATATGTTTTCAATAGATGACATTTATCTTGAAAAGTCTGACTTGTAAACGACAAAAAATAGTTGTGTTGAGAACTGCTTTTTCTATAGTGGTCAAAAGCTTGAAAGACCAGCCTTTCTGCCGACGATTAAGAGTGTTCAACCGTAGGTTGAACCCATCAATAAGAAATACATCCCAATATAGACACCGCCCTCTGGGCTTCTGTTTGCATATTACTTTCAAAACAAATTCAACAAATGTTGTTAGCATAGTTTAACCCAGCTGTTTTACACGTGACGGTCTACTATGACAGTCAAATATCGAACGTGTTTCTTGGAAAGCTTTACTTTCTCGTAAACCATTTATAATGCTTATTAAACAAGGCATTATCTTAGAAACATGGTGCTCGATTTTACACTACCATATAAGAACTAAAATAAAACGTTTCATACACAATCTTTTACTAACTTATTGATATCCGTGGTTGCTTATTATGATATTAGATGATTAAACTGATTTGAAACAAAGGGAGCATTAAGTAATTGATGGTTGTATAAATTAAGTTCAAAGCAAAATAAATCGCAACAATTTGATTCTTTTTTCGGATGTCAAACGAGTTGTGTATATCGCAATACTTGGTCTTTAAAAATGTTTTCTACGCTACTATAAATACGAGAATCACTATAATAAACTTAAAATCGAGTATTTATCAGCACATCAATGTTGACATTCTGAACGCTTTCGAAAAAAATATATAATCGGAGAATGCTCAGTTACACATTATATGCGCACATGAGGATGACATCACATGTATGGTGGTACACATTGCTTACTACAAGTTGATTAAATCACATCGCAAGGTGCGTTCGTGATATTTATCCACGGAGGGAGGGCGTCTCCGATATACCCTCCGAGCTGCCGAATGTAAACAATAACTCAGACTACTGTGACAGTAAAATCAGAATAACATTGATCTATCCATTACAAATAGCGGATGGAATTTCACATAGTAAACTTTACGTGCTCAGTGATAGATTCCATTCATGATTATGCACACAGGCACAAAATAACGCGATTTTAACACATGTTTGTGCTTTATTATGGCTTTAAATCAAATAGATATAAGATACAAAAAATATGTAGAGTCGGTTTTGATTAAATAAGCTACTACCTGATATTCAAGAACCATTTGTTTTTCATTTGCACTTTGGTTAAACTGTTGTAATGAAGTCCATGCCTCGTGAAATTTGTCAGTTGTACAGCTGGCTCCAATTGGGTTCAATGCTTCGTAAACAGCTTGATGAACGAACAGGTACTGGTCCTTCGATGTAAAAAGCTTTCATAACTCGCTTGCAAGGCATGTAGATGTGAAAAACGGATGAAAACTGATTCGAGTAAATAAGTATCTTTGCAGTAAACTTCTAGAATACATTTTACTGTAAAACACACATATGTACGAATCAATGAACTGACAAAGGCACGTCTGTGTTTTAACCCTTAGCCTGCTGAAAAAAATGTCGTCTGCTTCAATTGTCGTCTGCCTGGATTGAAAATCCACATGATTCGCGCTATATTTGGAGAAACGATTGGCCGAGTGTCGAACAGCTTGGATCCGGATTAGCCGGCATCTGATCTGGATCAAAACTGTTTGCATATTCTATCACGGTCGCGCTTAGCAGGTTAAGGGTTAATATGTTCGAGAATATTACTTTCAGATATAGAATTTTAAAATTTAGCTGTCTCTAACCATGGTTTGAACCATATAAAAATTTAGTTATCTGTAACCTTGGTTTGAACAATATTAAAAGTTAGCTGTCTCTAACCTTGGTTTGAACCATATTAAAATTTAGTTTTCTCTAACCTTGGTTGAACCATATTAAAATTTAGTTTTCTCTAACCTTGGGTTGAACCATATCAAAATTTAGTAGTCTCTAACCTTGGTTTGAACCATATGCACCCTTTGGTTTCTAAGTTGTTCGACACAGCTGCGGACATTGATTGCATCTTCTGCTTTGCCTTGGTCATACAGATAGTCCAGTGCAATGAATGTCCCAGTCCTACCGATACCGGCGCTGGAAATTAATGCACGGTCGTTAGGCACGAAATATCTGATATCAAGTTTTATATTTAGGGGATAACCGCGCCGTCCTTGAAGATTTGCCGACGTATATGGTGGTTTATATGTCGCAAATTTAGTTTTACATGCGACGCGTTAGCGGAGCATGTAAAACGG
>JAULCC010384872.1:0-11470 GCA_032358795.1 Nuttallia obscurata | reverse complement strand
GGTACTACTGCTGTAAGAATTGTGCTTATTCTAATTCTACTGGCTGGGTCTAATTTTTTATCCTCTGGGTAGAAGATTTAATTATATTAAATTTTTTATAACATAAGACCCATTGAACTGACCGGTCGGGGTTCAGCCCCCCACGTGTATAAGTGATATACACCAGGCACGTTAAAGAACCATAGTTCTCTACAGAAGAAGAGTTCTGTGTGTCCGCTTCCCTCTCTCCGAGACGTCCATTAGCCCTAGCTGGCAGAAAATGACGTAATTCAAACAAACAAAGAGACGATCGGGAGTCAATCAAACCAACCACATACAAACACTTTGCTTGTCTTTATACTTTAGATATAATTTCAGGCATGCCTCGTAACTTTACTTAAAAAAAACAGAATTATTTCTATAAAAAACAATATTGCTGCTCACCCCCACCCCCTACCGGCAAGTCGTCAATTTTACGCCTATACACTACAGCCAAACTTCCACACGAGGATTAGTAACGAAACAATGCAGTGCGGTGTTTTTGCAGCTCTGAGTTTCGATTTTTTTTTGTTGACAGTCCACAAGTAAAATCATTTTAATTTCAACTGACATAAGTGGTTTTTAATTCAGTGCAAAAACAGATGGAATGACCTTTATTAACCGGTACGAGTAAGTGATGCATTTCAGAATCAGTTATATCAAATGTAGATCGCATGACATTCTGCTTTCGGGAATTATCTCAAACGTCATAGTCTCTGCCAAAACTTGCAAGCTGTTGTTTTACAAGTAAACTGTTACATGAGAGCAAATGTGTATAATATATAGACTTCTGATTTAGTGAGTAATTTCAACTTTATAGTGTTGACTACAGCCATATTGTGTTTTAGTGCAGCAGTTCACATTACCATTTCGTAATATGAATATTACAAAGTAGCACTATAATTGTGTAATGTTACTCGTTTGATACATAAAAATGAACATGTATCTCCTTGAGACAAACAATTTTTCATTACAAAATGATTTAATCAAGGTACTTAAAATCCGTTACAAAATAGTGAACCCAATTTGCCTCACAAACCCAACTTTAATTTTATGTGCACGGTCTGTTGTACTGTTCCTATGACGGTTCCTTGACTGTATCTGTGTGATCTTAAACAGACATGTAAAAGAACTGTCATTGATTGACTTTTAAAAGTCAATGTAAAACAAAAAATTTTCGAGCCATCTCAAAACGACAAATTTCCGAGGAAAAGAAACCTCTCTACTTTAGAGATTACAGTGCGCTATGCCACTATTGTAAAAAAATGTGAATGAAAATATGGAATAAAGAAAGGGCTGCAATGAAAAGTACAGAGTGAATATTTAATCCATGGATTGTGAGTTCACATTCCAGCTCGGCAAATTCATGGCAAATATATATGGTGAAAATATTACGGCATAGTATATTTTTACGCGACGACCAGTAGAGAAATCAATAGAAAAGTATCCTGTGATAGAAATACGCGTATAAGTCACTATTATGCGTATTATGATATTATTATTATTTCATATTTGTGAATATACATGGTGTCTGAAGCGATTGGGGGATTGATTTGGGTAGTGTTTACATCTAGTTTAAAAGAAACAGATAGATTTGCACATATCTAAGCGGATTGG
This sequence comes from Nuttallia obscurata, assembly GCA_032358795.1. Classification (NCBI taxonomy): domain Eukaryota; kingdom Metazoa; phylum Mollusca; class Bivalvia; order Cardiida; family Psammobiidae; genus Nuttallia; species Nuttallia obscurata. Next base: position 9,835 of record JAULCC010384872.1, on the reverse strand, counting down.
GATAGATTTTGGTAAATCGTGTCTGCTCCGGCATAGTTATACAAAATTTGAAGTTGACAAATGTGCAAAATAAACGGTTTTACCTCAAAGTATCTTCGCTGTTGTCTCAAATTTTTTCAAGTAGCCGTCTGCCTTTCCTAGTTTAATTTTAGAAAATAAATGTTTGTATTTATTTATTTCAACTTAAAAAGAAACTACTTTCTTTCACTCTGGCGGCTAAAACAACCCAGTTGCTTTCTGGGAAGAGCTCGAGTCCCCCCCCCCCGGAATACCGCTTACTAAAGCAAGGGGGCTCAGTAGATTCGCATAAATGTAATTCTAAACAAATATAATATTAACATATACATTTAAACACATATACACGCATAAAACATATAGAAATCATTAAAAATTGGACTAAAAAGTAATCTCTTTTTTCATCAGACTCCGTAAAGCGTTTATGTTAGCTTCAGTGTTGATCTACGACCTAGAGCCAGCTCAACACTTTCTTAATGTTAATATGAGTGTCGAGATACGACCAAGGAGCCAGTTCAACGCTAACTAAAAATATTATGTTTGTGTGTCGAGCTACGACTTACGAGCCAACCAAAACATTATTTAGTGTTGATATGAGTATTGAGTTACGACGTACAAGTCATCGCAATACTATCTTAGTGTTAGTACATGTATTACCTCCGAGCCAGCTCTACACTATTTTTGTGTTAATATGAGTGTTGAGCTACGAGCCTACGAGCCAGCTAAACTAAACATATGTTTGAGTGTCGAGCTACGAACTACGAGCCAGCTCAACACTAACTTAGTGTTTATTTGAGTTTTGAGCTACGGCCTACGAGCCACCTCAACATTAACTTAGTGCTTAATTGAGTGTTGAGCTACGACCTACGAGTCAGCTCAACACTATCTTAGAGTGTGTTAATATGAGTGTTGAGCTATGAACTACGAGCCAGCACAACACTATATTAGTGTTAGTATGAGTGTAGAGCTACGACCTACGATCCAGCTAAACACAATCTTAAATTTGAGTGTCGACCTTCGAGCTTCGACCTACGTGCTAACCTCACACACTTACATAATCTTTGCTCATCGTCATACAAACAATTATAAACAAACATGACATGTGATATGGTTTATAGCAATAACATTTATCATTTTAGTTACTTATACTATGATGATGACTTTAACATTTAATAATGTGACGTTGAATTTTTTTATTCCAGCTGTACAAACAAAAGTGTAACAATCGTTATCAGCGATACATTACAGCGGTGATATGTGTTTTTATATACAGTCGTATTTTTGAAGCACTATGTAGATTTATACCTTACCGGTAAGAAGAGGTAATTCTAAGATCGTATCGAACATGCTTTATTGACGATGGACTTTTTTTTTATAGAAGTTGATTTATTTAATCAGATGGTAATGATGGATGTGTGCCGACGCATACTATTTACTATTGTAAAAATTATGATGGCACCAGAGAGTGAACCTTGCTCTAAGGTACGGCACTTATTTTGCATGAAATGGCTAATGAGCTTTAACATGTTGATATTATGTAATCACCTGCCATGCTTGCTTTTGAGAAATTTAACCGATATTATTTCCCCTTTGTTTTGAAAATTCCAACTGTTTTAACATATCTGATAATTTTTAAATTAGTATGTTGTTACAGCAATACACGTTATCACAATTCGACGACCTTCTCTCCAAGACAAAATATTAGTTGTGGTTCAACTTCATAGCTATTCACATAGTTCTACATGTACCGAATCCGAAAGTTGAATGAGCGAAATAGCGTATATGTTGTTAATGCTACTTTCATTTTCCGGATACGTCTGTAAGATGCATCTCCAGGACAATATGGATGCTAGCATTAACATTGATCACATACCTATTTACTTGCTTCTCTCAATGTTGAAATTGGTAGGCAGAAACATATACCTTGAACTGAAAGGAAATGTTCACTTTGTGATTTTAATGAAAAGAAAAACAATCTTATAACTTCTGCTTTTTCTTAAGCTGTATCTGAATTTATGCATGTAAGATGAACATATGGTCAACAGTTCTGTCTTTGTTTCTATACCCAAACTGCGCATCTGATATTATTATTTTTCTTCAGCCCATGTATTTAGTCTTTCATTTAATATAACTGTAAATAGTTTTGCAAAGCAACTGGTAAGATAATTTGTGTAATCATTTTCTATATTTTGTAGATGTTCAATTTATTGCCAATGCTTCTAACATTTTAATTTGAAATATAATTGGATGCTGGTCCAGTTTTTTTCTCGATTTCCATAGTTATAACCATAAAATCGTATGAATCCAAAGCATCTGAAGTTTGAAAAACATTTTTCTAAGTTTGTTGGAAAGTTTTTTTGTTATTTTCTCCCAGCTAAAAGATTAAATTGGAACAACTGTCACATCTTTTGATACCCCAATTTTAAATAACGGTATTTACAGCCAACTTTTGAAATAATTGGCAAACGCCAATTAGAAACTTTTATTTGTAAATATTTGAATGTCTTTGTGCGCACATTTCAAATAAGTTGAATTAAGAGTTGCACTAATATGCACGGGGGACCTCAGTGTACAGAGGTCCCCCGGGGTCTTCTTCCACCTGTAATGAGTTGCGATATGACTGATTAAAGCGACGTAAACTTCCAACACAAACAAAACAAAATATAGAAACGGGATTAAAAAAATATTGATGTCTTATCTGTTATCTTTAATGTAATTAAATGATGAATAAAATATCTTCTATAAAAATATTTTAAATGAATAGAAATAGACATGCTGAAAAATTTTTACGGTATTTACAGCCAACTTTCGAAAAATTTGGCAAACGCCAATTAGAAACTTTTATAGTAAATATTTGAATGTCTTTGTGCGCACATTTCAAATAAATTGAATTAAGAGTTGCACTAATATGCACGGGGGACCTCCGTGGCCGAGTTGTTATAGTCGTTAACATTCAATCTCTTAGCCTCTCACCGCTGTGGGTTCGAATCCCGGTCTGGGTACTTTTGATTTTTCAAGTGAGGAAGCCGTCAAGCTGGCAGTGGTTTTACTCGGGTGCACTCTGTGCCTGAAATAGTGTACAGAGGTCCCCCAGGGTCTTCCTCCACCTGTAATGAGTCGCGATATGACTCAAATACTGTTAAAGCGACGTAAAATTCCAAAACAAACAAAACAAAATATAAAAACGGGATTCAAAAAAATACTGATGTCTTATTTGTTATCTTTAATTTACTTAAAGGACTAATAAAATATACAACTAGGCAATTGATGATGAAATTAAATGCAAGTGTGGAACAACCAGCAGAAAACAGATAATTATAAGTTAAATTAAGCATAGCAGATATTGGATAACTATTGATTATAAATGTACATATCCATTTTTATTTATCAAAGCATTATACATACATACATACATACATACATACATACATACATACATACATACATACATATATAATACTACACTATCTGATGACTTGGCAGAATTGACTTGAAAACATTGAGTTATTCTGGTCATAAAAATCTTTAACTTCATGTAAACTCACAGATATAATAATATCCTCAAATTTTGATTTGAACCGAATTGAAATAAACAGATATAATTATGCTCTTACAGTACCGGTACTATAAGCACATACTCTAGTAACGGAAAAAGCCAATCACATTGCCGAAATTACATCAAACACCGAAATAAATGTCAGCCATATAACTCCTTTAAAAGTGAATAACTTTAACTTGAATATTCATTTAATCATAAGAAACAAATTCAATTTTTATGGTCAGTTTTATAGAAAAGAAGAATTATTCTAAAATGACTACAGCTATATCCCTTGACAGATTCTTAATCAGTACGAAACTTAACCATATAAACTTATTACGGTTTCAACACACGTTCAGCGACATGTCATACTCAATTTGTTTTCTTTCTTACCCAATACTTAACACAGATTAAATATTATGTTCTGTGTTCAACTTTAGACACACAGCTGTAACTAAGGACGCTGAGATAACTTATGTGTTTTGACAGATGCAACTACCCAGAATTCCATTTACTCGATGGCCACCTACCGTAGAGGATGAAACCAGTATGTGTTGAAAACAATGGATGAATAAGAGAGGTAAATTAGCGCGTCTACAGTGGCAATTCTAGTACGTTATTAAAACACTCTTAATAAGTAAATATATGATTGTAAGCAATGGGTTATATCTGTTTCTCTTATATACAGGATTTACTGGAAATCTTTAAATACACACACCAACTTTTCAACACCCACGCACAAACATGAGTGATGTAGAAGTAAGTATAAGTACGTTATTAAAACACTCTTAATAAGTAAATATATGATTGTAAGCAATGGGTTATATCTGTTTCTCTTATATACAGGATTTACTGGAAATCTTTAAATACACACACCAACTTTTCAACACCCACGCACAAACTTGAGTGATGTAGAAGTAAGTATAAATACGTATATCTAGCGTGTGTTTAATCGAATAGCCTATGCGTTTTATAATAGTAAGAATCAAACGTTTACACTGTCAAACACTGGGTGTCACATTATTGTTGAAGTGAGGGCGTTTTTCTACACCTGAACCATTGCAGTTACACATCCTTCTGTCCGTATGTGCGTCCATGCTTTTGTCCGAAACTGAATTCATTCTTAACTACAAAACTCATCCACCTTAAGTCACAAGACATTAAGCAAATGTTGTTGAGGTGATGAAAGAGTTTACTTAAAATTTTGTAGACAGCTTTACACAGCAGGAGGCGAGTTATCGCACTTAAATCAGCAAACATGTGCAGTTTTGAACTTGTGTCGCCCATTACTGGACACACGTCTAGTTATATATATTTATACAATCGCTTAAATTCAAGACTTTTTCTTATCATATTTGAAGATGTGTACACTTTCAATTGTAATAATTAATTTGTAATAATTAGTTTCAATGTGAGCGTATGTAACGTTTTAACGAAACATTGCAAATCCAATTTACATCAACTATTTACATATTTTAATTAACATCATTAAATCCTTATTATGTTATTGAAGTTCGACCTTCCATTTCATCGCATTGAACCGATATATTTATTCCCGACATAAAACAGGAGATTTACGGTAACAATGACTGTAAGCCGACATACAACATGGCAACCACCAGCAGAACTAACATGGCAATTAGGTTGGTAAAAAAGTTTTGCGACAGAGTGCAGGTACAGTCTCGCCATTTCCGTGTCAAATAGTTGCCGCTGGATCTCTCCGTGAAGAAATCTTCTGTGTCAGAGAAGTTTTCTATGTCTCCCACATCAATCTGAGACAAGTGTTCGTCCTGACGTCTGTCTTTTATCAAGCCCGGGTTGTTAATTAGAGTATATGCCAGATACCAGCGTCTTCTTGCAAATGTGGTTCCTGTATAAAAATGCAACATGATTATTGTTTTCTATTCGGTATCTACTCGAATAAATGTTTTCCCCGAATTTTTTTTATGAATATTAATATCTATAACGTAAATTATGTCGAGACTTTGAATAACTTTGTTGCTTTGTTGGACACAATTATTTTTTAATTTTGTGGAAAAATGTTTCTTTGTGAAACGTTTCATAGCTTTTAGACTTATTCTTATTTTGACAGGATGTAAACAAAAAGAAGAAATAAGGGTTTTACCTATTTTGAAGTTGCATATTTTGTGTACAACTAAGCAATTCTACATAATATATGGCGTGCTGTCAGTTAAATAGTGTAATTGAGTTCAGAAAGTGAAAAACCAAAAATATAATTTTTTTGTATGGATCTGTGTGTCCATAGCACTTACTAGTTTGTGTTGGAATTGTCGCTACAGAAACATCACCATAGATGGGGTTTTCCATTGGCTGTTGAAGCATCAGCTGCTGTTTCCATGTGTCCACAGAATCTTTGATCACGTGACAGAAGACGCGCATCACGGGATGATTGTGTGTCAGTTCAACCATAAGCATTCCAATGTAGGTCATATAACCTTGTCAATTAGAAAACATGACGCGTAAATGTTTCAAAGACATTGTAACCTATCTAAAACGAACCTTTATTGAAGAATGATATATGCATTTGTAACTGTTTCAAGCCGTTGTGTTCATATTCAGTCATAGTGGGACGGACAGGAATTAAAGATGTAATAACTAACTGGTAGTCCAATCAATTTACAAATGTGTTATATGTGAACCAGAAAAAAATTTCTAGCAAAGAAAGTTTTAGAACCAGACTTGTTATTCAGTGTTCGGAAGTTTGAACACAATACTTGTTTCCCAGGCGTCGGAAGTTCGGAAGCCAGACTTCAGAGACTCGGTTCCCACCAAGACCCCGTAAGCAAGACACTTAGCACTGTTTCTAAAAATGACATAGCGACGTTAGCTTAAACGTAGTCAACGACATTAATTTATGACTGATGAAAAGTCAATGTGTTTAGGTTTAAAACAAAACTGTTTAATAATAAATACCTACATTTGTCATTGTCCTCATATCCGGCAATCAATAAACATTTGTCCATACGGGAAATCATAAACACACCCATGAACGCTCCGACCAGAATTCGCTTTAGGAAAGTAAATATCCCAAAACTGGCATTTAGGAATACCATGAAAAAAGAAACTATGTCGAATAGATTCCTGAAAACAGAGTACACAGTTTTTAAAAAAGGGTTTCGTGTAACAAGAAATGTAATTGCTGTCTCAATCTATCATTGACCAATCAGACACCAGAGTAGTGAACCCACGTGACTTGTATCGTCATTTTCAGCTACCGCGCCATGCAAATACATGTCATCTATTTTAATAAAAGTGTTTTAAAAGAGTATAGGTTTTTTAATTTACATTGATTATGTTGAAATAGCATGCTAAGTGGGAAACAATCTTTCACGTAGACGTTTCTTACGTCAAATGACCAAAATAAATCCTTGTCGCATTAGCCCCCAACTAGTTATGACATCACAAGTAATGTGGGTTTACCATATTGAAAACGGATCTGTGAAATGAGGTGATTGATTTGGTATCAATAAACCCTTCACCGCTGGGTGATTGGATCCCGGCTCGGGTCATACAAACAAGAAGTTATCCCAGTGTGGTAAACCAACGTAACTTATGACGTAACTTCAGCTACCGCGCAAGCATCGATTCAAAATTTCAAATGGTTGTAGGTATTTTAATTTGACGTTTATTGTATTGAAATATAACCTATGTTAATTGGAAAACAGTATTCATTACATATATTTTATCTGTTAGCTCGCCTGTTGGCTCCCAATACAAGGCAAGTGTACAACATTAGCTTTTGTCGCACGAGATCAGCAAAGTCCTCATTTACATCGTTTTGGGGACCAAAAGGCTGAATTGGAAAATTGATAATTATAGTCTTTGTAAAGAAACCAACTTTCTGCTCAGCATAGGCTGTATTCCAGCACATAACTGCAAAATTGTAATGCTTACAGTATTTTAAAAAAAAACTGAATCAAAAGATGCTATTTGCTTTTCGCGGCAGCTGAAATGACATCAAAAGTAACTTGGGTTTACCACACTGTATCCAACTAGCTTCATGTAGGCCTGGGTTCTTTCATCGCGAAAAGCTGGAAATATCGCCATATGACCTGGCCTAGTGCTTATAGACATTTGATTTTAGAGTATGAGAACATACTCAATCATCTAATTGGTCTAATTTGATTTTGTGCTCAGATTCTGGTAGTCCTTTTGGCTGACTATGAGCATATACTCAAATCTAACCAATTAGACCCCGTAATTATAAAACTTTTTCGTGCTCATTTCAGGTTCATGCTCAAATCTTAAATGCTAAAAACGTTCAATTCTTACAAAAATTATTTTCAAATGTATAATTTATTCAAAACTTATTCATTTGACATATAAATGTGAATTCACAGGAAAGTGAGTTATCTCAGATATCTAAGAAAAAAAAGCAATTAAATGTCCATGCTCAAAATGAGCTGAGCAAGAAAAAAATGTTTAATAATCACGGGACCAGATGCTTGAGAATGTTCTCATGTTCAAGGTAAAACGTTTATATGCACCGGGCCTGATCTGTGTAGGTTTTTACTGAAAACCCAAATAAACTAAAAAAGAGAAAAGAACCCATGGGTGCAAGATCATGTGTATCATGTCTGCGGTATATTTCATATGTACAATTGCACAGTTTTGACAATGGTGTTTGTAATGTATGCTTCCATTAATGTATACGCATGCAATAATTAAAAAGTATGTATATCTACGGCAGCATGTCTGTATTTATGTTACACTATTCAATGATTGTGTGCAATCTCTCAGCCCCTCTCAGCTGTTGGTTCGAATCCCGGTCTGGGCACTTCAGATTTTTCAAGTGAGGAAGCCTTCCAGCTGCTTTTCCGGTTTGCTTGCGGTAGGTCGGTGGTTCTACCCGGGTGCACTCTGTGCCTGAAAAGGTGCACAGGGGTCCCCCTTGGTCTTCCTCCACATGTAATGAGCTGGACCTCGTGATATGACTGAAATACTGTTAAAGCGACTTTAAATTCTAAACAAAAAACAAAACAATGAGTGTGGTTTCGATCCCCGGTCGAGTTAAACCGAATATTTTATGATTGGTAGTCATGGCTTGATTTGGGGATAGCATTACGACTGTTTTGTCGGAGCTATGGTAAATTGACCGGCCGACTTCAGTACCCTTTGTACTGGCCAGTGCTATACACAGGGCACGTAAAAGAACCAGACAGTTCTACAGAAGAATGTTCTGTGCCTGCTGCGCTCTCTCTCTGGGACATGCATACACCCTAAATGGCATAAAGTGGCGTTAACAAAACAGACGAAACAAACAATGTGCTATGTATGTATAAGCTGAAATAACATGTATAATATGTAATTAAGTGTATTTATACATGTATATCTCGAAAGGCCAGCCCCATGTGAGCCTGGGGCGTGCTAATGTAGCACAAGAATTTCGACCAGTGCTTAACCCTTGCATGATCGTAAGAGGCGACTAATAAGGTTTTAACGTAAACTGGAGTTTCTGTATTTCTGATTCTCCAGCAGGTATTAAGTTGTTAGATCCATGCCCAATATTTTTATCTCGATGTAAATGAGATGTGGATTCAACAAGTTATTTCCTGAATGGTGCCATATAACCTATACAGTTTTGCGGTGCCGTAAAACGCAACTCAATCAATCAATCAATCGAAAGGCCAACACACATGAACTTATTCGTAAGCGTTTTGAAAAAAAAAAGATAAAACTTAAAGGGAATTATTATTAAAGCCTCCATGTCACATTACCTGTTATTAACCGCGAAAGGTCACATTTCCTGTTATTAACCACCAAAAGTCAGATTACCTGTTATTAATCACCAACGGTCAGATGACCTGTTAGTAACCACCAAAGATTAGATTACCTGTTATTAACCACAAAATGTCAGATTACCTGCTATTAACCGCAAATTATCAGATAACCTGTTATTAACCGCCAAATGTCAGATTACCTGTTATTAACCGCCAGAGGTTTATTCTTGTCGTGCTTCTTTATCTTTGACTGCGTAAAATACCGACCCACCAATAATACCTGTATCTGGAATGTCACTAGCATACACACTGGATAGCTGAAACAACGTAGTAATAAAAATCAAAGCACTGATAGCGCTGCATGAACAGGGTTTTATACAGCTTTTTGGGTGCCAGTATCATGGAATTTTACGAAGTTAAGTATTAAGTGAAATTTTAAGGCTTATGAAAATCTTTCAAAATGGTGTTATCTATAAAATTGTGTGAAATAAAACAAATCTGAAAATGGCTCGAGTTAAACCAGTAACTAGTAAACATGTTT
>JAULCC010384761.1:0-11470 GCA_032358795.1 Nuttallia obscurata | reverse complement strand
ATATGTGTTACATAAATATAGGTCTTGGTTGAAAGAAAAAATATTTTTTGAAAGTTTTAACCATACTATACCACATTATTCAACTATATTGTTATGTGTTTGAATTCAAAATTCCTTACCTTTAATTTTGAAACAACTTGAGGCATATTCTGAAGATAATGCTGATATCTGCGTTAAATACTGTTTTTTCTAACGTCGTTGTTGGCTGTTTGTTCTGTTATTATGTTGATTTGAGTATGTTGATTACTGGAGATGGTATGTCTTTTCTCAGACCTGTCAGGTAAATATTATACGGCTATAGCTGTGACATATCTCTCCGTTAACGCCCAGATCTTCTCTATTGTCCAAGCCGCTGACCCTGCGAAGTGGCAATAAGATTTTACGGTCAAGCGCACAAGCTAATGCTGCTGTCTTCTATTCTAGTTAATTGATTATTAATTGTTTGGCAAAATCTCTAAGCCGACAGAAACATATTCGTGTCAATTTTATCCAAATTGATGCAATTATCTCTATATTCTGAGCTTTAGGTAACTCTGCAATTAGCTGACACGAGTCACAATAAAAAAGTGTAAAACATACTATTGCTATAATCAGTTTGCAATTGCTGCATAATGCAGGCGTAAATCAGGGAGAAACGTTAAATCGAGGTCTTTTCTTGTGTAAATAATTGCTATAATTTTGACATCGCATTATCATGATACTTGGTGGTCATGTAGATTACTTGAGTCGATGTTATAATCCGAAGACGAGTAATTTGTCAAATAATGAAAAGTAAAGATTTTAATTTAAGATTATATATTTTGTCTCCAAACTATGTTAAGGTCATTACAGTTATTTGTGCTTATCTGAAAGGAATGAAAATGCAGCTTCTTAAGGTACGTTTTGAACATCATTTTTTATCAGTATTAACAAAATATCTGATTAACTATATTTCAATTATATCTAGTAAGAAAAAACGGTGGACTTCTGACTTCTGTTAATCTTTCACTTCCATTAAAACGAGTACTAATAGGGATTAATTCTGTTGATACTAGACTCGGATATTTTCTTACTACTGCTCATATATCTAATTTAACACCACCTTATATATCTCTCCGACATTTTCCCATAACTGCATTGCTGAAATATTTGGTTAGTTATTATTACATACAGAAGAAATAAGGTCTGTTACGTACTGAGATGCAAATAAACGTAATTCATTTTGACAAATGACAAACAATATGCTGCGATGTCATTAAATAAACATTTTATCCGAAATTATTGTAGTTGAAATGGATGTACATGTATATATAACTCTAGACTAAAACTTGAAACAAAAACATATAACAAGAACGGGCTTTCGATTCAGTTTCCTGTTTTTTACCTGCAAAACAATATAATTACTAGCTGTACTGCTAATCATACGCCTTCAAAAGAAATATTCTCTTTGATACGATGAGAAACGCTGTAGTGTATACATTAAGCATTAAAGTTGTGAAATGTTCTCATCTCATATCTTTCTACGTCATAAGCACATTGAAGGAAGCGGCGCTGCACGTAACTCAGATATTTTTTTCATTTCTGGTTGGAATCTAAATATATGTGACATGGGTTATTTTAATCAATAAATTAAGCGCTCATTTCTCCAGTCGGATTTTTTTTATCGAGGTCATTACCGTTCATTAGGATTAACACGGATGTATGACGGTCGTCAAAGTCGGTGAAATGACAGAGGAGAACGTCGTCCGGAGATTGTCTCCGGTGTGCGTCGTCAGCTATGACATCTATTGACAGCTAATTGAAAACTGATAGGAAAACAACAATAAATACAACAATGAAGGGAGCATCAAGTTCAATGTCATTTGCATGCACTATCTCAATCAATCTCTCTATTAAAGAGATAGAGACAAATGAAAAGGGACAGTGCCTCAGAAATAGCTTTTTACTCGCTTGTCTTTCCTTTTTAATATATCTTTCTTTCTCTCTACAATACTAAAGGAAACAGGGACACTGCATCAAAAACAGTCAGACAAACTGCTTAATTTATTGACTGATCAATTCTAACCGTTCATAAAATATCTGTCACTTCAGCCACTCTCTTCTCCCACCTCTCGCTTCCAAGAGAGAAATAAACAAGACATAGTTTAAAATACATTTGATTTCAGACATAAATAATCCATACGTCTCTCTCTCTCTGTCTCTATGCCTGTTTCCCTGTCTCCCTCTCTGTCTGTTTCTCTGCCTCTCTCTCTCTCTTTTACAACATATAGAGAATTTAACAAGGAAAAGAAAAAGTGTCTTATTTCAGACATAAGCTTATTCCGTATCGTTCAACTGTCAAACATTTTAACACCAGAAGATAGCCACAGGGGACATTTGAAAATATTACTGCCAACAAGACACGAAAATTTTAATCAAACTAAGCCTGTCACCTTTAATTCATCAATGTCATTGTCAAATTACTATTATGACACGTTCTCTTCTCACAAAAAACCTATTTCACAGCCGAAAAATAAATAAATGTAAATAATTAAAATTACTACGAATATACTCTTTAAAACATACACAACACAGCCATCTTTAATATTGAATATATGAGCATATTTTGATGTATGCAAGTTTTGTTTTATATTATTTTAATGGTAAAATTTCGTGTTGTATAATTCATGATATTTTGTGACGATTTTATGTGAAAATTTGATATAGAATTCTGCTATTTTTATTTGTTTAAAATTTTTTTTGTGTGTTCCGATACGATTCGATAAAATGCCGTCAATTCTTGCCGCGGGTACCAGAAAGATGAAGCACCCGATATAGTTTATAGCGTTTGATCTCAAGTCAACCTGTCCGCAAACAATGACGTATATCAGATCGAGTTATCGTCCTTTTAATTTAACTCTTTAATCGTCTCCATAGATTCAGCAGATAAGCTGATCGCGTTATCAAGTGTCCATCGCATTGTCTTGGTCTGTAAAACTGATACGGATACCGATTTACACGGGGTGCAGTTTTTGTTGATTTGAATGTTTACACTTGTCAAAATATCTAAATTGGCCGATTAACTTCACTTCTTTGATTTTTTAACACCGTTGACATTTAAGATTTTATCGGATCGGAGATAATTTTAAGTTAGAACTACCGGTACACAGTGAATGTTGGTACGTATTCTTATCGTTGATGAGGGAGTAGGGGAAAAAGGAGACTCTTCCGCCGTCGCCAAGTGATACCCGTTATGTTTAGCTGTTCGGGTATCAAATCTAATTTAGGAAAATATGCGGTGAGTCATGGGAGGTTGGTTGTTAAGGGCGAATCATGGACACAGACAGACAGAAGAAATTAATAGCTTAATGAATAGAATAATTGAAAGAAAACCAAAATGAACTTGAATCCTTTTACTACAACTACTACTACTTCTACAAAAAAAATAATAATAATTTTAATAATAATTTAACATCTATAAATAATAATGATAGAATAATATATAATTTGAAATAACTTGAAAATTAGAATAAGGCGATTTTATGACATTAATGAGATAAAGAAGGTAAAAAGATTAAAAGAAAAATTAGAAAGAAAATTCATTGACCCTTGAAGTAATACACACTAAAACTATCACCAAGATTAAAATGTTTAATCTATCACAAGTTTAACACAATTGTAACATCCGTATGATTAGTGATTGAACTGTCAAATACGCATCACGAAAAATGTATCTGTAGGAACTTGTGTGTGCAATTTAACGCTTTTTTCCCGAGCCCTTTTACTCACATGTAGATCTAGATTTCATTTATTTTCGTAACTGTAATCCTGTCATTTTACATAATTAACTACAAACTGTAGCCGGTAACCGATTTTTGATTTATAACTTGAATGACTAGGGAACTCTTTTGGCGCTAAATTATAAAATGTCGTCTGCTGAAACTTACGAAAATGAAAAACTTTATAATCTAAAAATCAAAACTGGTGTTATACAAAACTAATATGGAAAACAGTGCAAATACCAATAACATGGCTTAGTCTTTTACTGCCGTAAATATATCTTAAATAAGCCGAGTGTATAATCCATTACGTCCCTTATTGTCTGTCTGTATAATAAATGAACGTTTTTTGAATACCCAATATTCGAACACTTTATCCAAAGTAAACGTTATCTCCCTTAGTAATCCCTTCAGTCACAGAGAGAACGAGAGAGACATATGGAAAGAGAGAGAGAGAGAGAGAGACACACACACACACACGGAGAGGAATAGAGAATTACACAGAGAAAGAGATACAATGAGACAGATAGACACATACATAGAAGGACAGAAACAGAATGAGAGAGAAAGAGAGAGAATTTAAATCTTAGCCTGCTGAAAAAGTGTCGTCTGCTTAAACTGTCGTCTGCCTAGATTTTAAAATTCATCAGAATCGCCCAATATTTGGAGAAACAATTGGCCGAATGTCTAATAGCTTGTTACTCGGCATCTAATCTGGATCCAAGGTGTTTGCACATTCTATCACGGTCGCCCGTAGCAGGTTAAAGGTTAATGGTTTTGTCGAAACGCCTACCTTTTATTCCAGTAAACCGTGAAATATGTCTTAAACATTTCAAGAACAAGTTCAAATAGTGAGAAATTAATAGTTTTGCATTGATGCTTAATTAAAATCGTACATAAAAAATAATTCAAATTTAAAGTTTAAAATAAGCGATAACTCGGCAATTATCCGTAATAAAAATGACATTGGGTTAACAAGACCAGATTTTAAAATCTCCAGATCTTATCAATAATAATACAACTTAATTATATTTAAAATTCCTGTAAAGTGCAATAAAAGAACCATGAAAAATCAGATTCAACACCCTTACCTTGTAATCTCGTCCAGGTCAGGCCGATCTTTTAATCAGATCAAAGATTTCGAACATTGAAAGCGAAATCAATTACAGAACAATCGGACGTCCTGTGGCTATCAATTTGTCAACATGTCGTAAAAACGATGACGTTTTATTAACAATATTCACGTGACCATCGTCATATTGTACTGGTCATTAATTTTTTGTCAAAAAGTGTTTAAATATTGTTTGCTCCAAGATACTTGACCAAAGTTGTTTTTTGCTCGGTATAGAAGGAAGTGTGTTAGTTTTGTGTGTCAAGGATATAGAAAATAGTGACTCAAGCGTAAGTAGTTAAACTGCATATAAATTTATACTTTAACATAAATGACGGCTCTAAATTCATGCAAACGTTGCTTTAATTTAATAATTGACATACGTAATTTTGCCTTTTACCTGTAGCCTGCTAATGGTGACCGTAATAGAATATGCAAATAGATTGGATCCATATAAGGCACCGAGTAACTCGATGTCTAATCCGGAACAAAGCTGTTTGACACTCCGCTAATTGTTTCTCAAAATATTGGGCAATTCTGATGATTTTAAAAATCTTGGCAGACGACAGTTTAAGCAGACGACATTTTACAGCAGGCTAAGGGTTAAAAGGCGTAAAGTGGTGTAGCGGATATCGTATCCGTCTTGCGCCCAGGAGGCTGCGGGTTCGAGCCTCGAAGTGGCCATCGTTAGACACCAAGTTCCGGATCCAACAAGGAGACAGAAGCGAAAGTGTTTATATCCATAGATTTTGAACATAATCGAGCTAAATAAAATGAATTTAAACGTTTAAATTTTTCATGTTTTATAAAAGGAAGTTTTTTGTTTTTTTTAAAAAGTGTCATAAATTGACTTGTAACTTTTAAAGAACATGCTGAGACTATGCATTTGAATTATCTCCATTTTAAAAATTTAAACACTTTACGCATTTGTAAATGAAATTATGTTCAAGACAAGTCATATTTTAGGTAAGTTCGTATGATACTGCAAATGTATAAAAATAGACTAGATGATACTACTTCTTCTGCTAATAATGATAAACAGATGAAAGACCCCCCCCATGACGGCAAAGAATTGCATCTATTGTAAATCTGTTTATTCGTTTCTTTTAACCATATATCTGCAAAATGTTTATTACTGACAAGCCAAATTATGTAAATTCTGAAGGTGTGTTATTGTTTAGATGTATGTTTTGGAGATGTGAATTCTCATAAAGTAAGCAATAAAAAACCAGATCAGATTCTGCAGCTTCTAATATGAGTCGTCTCTCATCCACCATAAGCTTGGTAAGATTAAAAAATCAAAGGCGCATTTTAAAATTACCAATCCTTTTTCTCTGCTTCCTTCTTTCTGGAACGTCTATTAGCCATATATATGGCATGTTATGATCTAAAGAAACACACTAACAAACTCTTCAAAATGGCGAAACTTTTATTTCTTTGGGTTAATGTTGTACACTGTATCAGAATGAATAAACGTCTGAAGGGTTTACTCTACAAATATACAAAGCATTCTCTCTGTTGGCTCATACATCTAAATTATTAAAAGCATACATTTACAAACTTTTTATCTCAACCGACGACATTTTTTAATTTTGCTCCATATGGTTACAGCGTTTCTGCTTTTCGAAGAGCACATTTGCCTTGTTTGAAAAAAAAATCCCACGGTTAGAACTAAACAAAATCCATACTTCGGTTTATTCGACAACTCATCGTTTAACCATGCATCTCCTCTTTGCATGTTGTCAATAGCAACGGTACTTAAAACATCAAACACTAGCATCACGTAAGTCAGACTCTGTTACACGCCAGCTTGTCTGCCGAACTACTGTCAAAGTGACAGGTGAATTGTCTTGTTCGCAAGTCGTACATAATGACCATGTCAACTGTTATATCCTTTAACGAATGTATGCTTTCCGAATATGTCGCTTTGATGAATCCTGAATGACGTATCCCCTCCAAATTGAATAAAAGAATTAAGTTGATTAGATACGACAAAAGGACAAAAAATAAATGAAATAAGACCCAGAAAAGAACACAATATGATCGAATAAGCAAATTACCCTGAATATGTTACGTTCGTTTCAACTCGTTTAAACATTTTAGCAGCTGCTTAGGAAATACTGAAGCCTGAAATAGTTCCTTTTAAAACGGATGCGACTCAACATTAAACTCCTGTTAAAAACGAATAAACGAAGCTAAAAACCCTACAAAAAAAAACCGAAGAATAACTGGTTTAAATAAGAGACTTCATCTGAAAAAAGAAAACCCCAACTTCTGTCGTCAGACAACCAATTCTTCAAGCGTCTTTTCAAGTATTACACCAGTTTTATATCTTAGACTGTTCCATCTCTTAACTAATGCAACTCCTCTGTTTTTGATAACGACGACTTATATTTGTCCAATTTCAAAAGAGATGTGGCTTCAAACATACCAAAAGAAAAATATGTTTGAGGTAACGCACCATACTGTGCGTATAACATACTAATTACTTTTAACCATTAGCCTGCTGATAAAATGTCGTCTGCTTAAACTATCGTCTGCCTAGATTTTAAAATTCATCAGAATCGCCCAATACTTTGAGAAACAATTGGCCGAGTGTCAAACAGCTTGATTCCTGATTAGACACCGAGTTTCTTGGCGTCTAATCTGGATCCAAGCTGTTTGCAAAATCTATCACAGTCGCCCTTAGCTGGCTAAAAGTTAAATAAACAAAGAATTAAGTCAACAGATGATATCATAAACGAAATTGCTAACTTGTATCTCACTTACATTTTTATTGTCAATGTTTCAGATGGCCGATGTGATAAGTCTCAAAGACAAAGGAATTCCTATTAAGATAGATGGTGCGACGAGATTTGTGAAAGGGGCGACCAAGTACACAACCTGTTCTGATGTCATCAAAATGGTGCTGAAGAAGACAGGTATTGGAAAAGAATATCGCCACCTATTCGCTATATTTGAGGTAGAAAAAGAAGGGGAGAGGGCATTGCCAGGAAAGACTAGAATACTAAAAACTGTAAAAGAATGGGAAAATGAGAAACGTAAGCTCGTTCTAAGAAAAGTCGATCCAATTGAAAACATCACAGGAGGTCAGAGCTGTTCATCTAAAAACGACAAGAAGAAACACAGCAAAAAGACAGAACAGAAATTTTTCTCCAAATTGACCAATGTATTAAAGTCAACACATTCGACGGAGAAAAAGAAAGACATTTTACCGGAACCATGTGCTAAGAAGATGGATAAACAGCACGAAATCACGAGTGATTCTGACAGTAGCCTCGAGGACTTCATTTCCGGAATCGATCGATCAAAAATGGTGGAGTTTATCAAATTCTTTAATGCCATGACGACACTTGAGAACAAGAAACAACAAACTAGGCGGAGAGCACGTAAATCATCTTCGTCAAGCGAAAGTTGTTCCGAAGAAGAGCCAAAGAAATATTCCCAGTTGAAAGCTTGTAGGAGATCGACAAGAAGAAAAACATGCAGACGCATGAACGGACGAAGTAGGCCGACAATTGACGTGCATCCGTCCAAAAGACACAGTGTTCAAAGACTGAATTATGGTTACATTGATAGCGTGAAAACGTCTGGTCTAAAATTTCAACATGATATAACGCAGATTGACACACCTGAAGAGACATGCCAGGAAACATCTAACAGCAAAGCACAGAGACGGTCATTTCATTTCAAGAGATACTTCAGACAAAATCGCGCAAAGTCTCACAATATAAGGACACGACCAAATGCGATCTCTCACAAGAATATGGGAACATCTGGTGTACAAGAAATTCTCTTTCAGTCGCTCGAAATAAAAAACATCATTCCTAACATTCCATCAGATTGCCAGGAGTTGTGGCACGAAAATTTCCGACGGGAAAATGACTCTGCACCGGCATCTATTTCATCCGACGACTCTCTGGATCGCGACTCAGTTTTATCTCACTTCAGCAGAAATGTTGCCGACACAGCGCACAATATTTCCGACGACTATCTGTCAAACAATAAATTAGTTGACTACAGCATAACAGATGACGAGTACAGTGATATAGAAAGTGAAGAAGACGCTTTAGACAGAAATATACTCGATGTGGATGGAGGGTATGATACAGCTGGAACAAGTTCCAGTGAAATAGGAATAAACGGAGAATGTGCTAATCTGCAGGCTGCTATGTCTGGCTGCGGTTACCATGACAACCAGGCTTTCAACTCTGATTCGGACAATGAGGTTGTGCTAGGTTTAAGAACAGCACGCGAACCATTAGGTCAAGAGAACAATGTCGATGTAGCCAACACGTACGATTACATCAGATCTATTTTTAGCTCAGGTCACGGGCAGACAGAAGACGAGGAAATGGACAGTTTTATGAAGTCGAAGATATTCGACGAATCGTTAGAAGAAGGGCTGAGTTGGATTTGTAGTGATGAAGAAAAGGACGTGCCTTTATGAGATTAGTTACAAAAAGCCATTGCTGTCAGAAACACATCATTCTGATATTCAATGGCTAGTAGCAAACCAATGTGCTTTTTCATACGATTTACTCCGCTTGTGACCGAAACATTTAAAAGAACTTACATCGTGTGTGTGTGTGTGTGTGTGTGTGTGTGTGTGTGTGTGTGTGTGTGTTTAAATTTTATAGAAATTACTTTGATTTCATTTAAAATTTGACAAAATAGAATTCAATCTTTTTTAAATGATATATCAATTTGATTTTTCTGTCTTTGTTTTTTCTTCCTTATTCTATATCTGCATAACTTTCTTTCTGTCAGAGTGATTATTCGTATTTATTTAAACAATTATCCCGGTTGTTAATCATTGAAATAGCGAATGCTAAAATTGTACAGGCGTATATATATATTGATAGCTGTACACCAGAAAATTGACAGCTATATTTATGTGTGTGCTCTGTATATAAAAATATGTGGATATTTGCGAAAAGCACACTGTATTTACATGTATTTATATGTCGTTCTTTGATTTTTTTGTGCTCAAGTGCTGTCACACGAATACATGTAGAAATAAAACCCTTCAATCAAAATTTTATTTGTTTTCATATAAATTACCAACACTATTATTGTACTCGATAAAATAAACAGATTTTATTCTTATATTTCTTCCATCTCAAAAACTCAATTAGGATTTAGGAAACGAATAGATCTATGAGCTGTGGTATGGGGAATTTATCAACGTAACACCACGTCATGTTTATGATAATTAATACCAAAACAAATTGTGTCAATCAAAATGTGACCCATGTTAACTATTAAGAAACGAAATCATTGACATTTAAGAAATAAATATCTTGAAATATTTAATATCATGTAAATAGGTTAGTTTATAATAAAATTTGAATTCTGCTGTTCATCTAACAGCAAAGTGCTACAAACTGACGTTTATTAGCACTAATGAAGACGAAACACTGCTTTGAAGTTTAAACTCAATCTGAACTACTTAAATTAAACACGCAAGAATATCATCTATCGAACATTTTTACACGTTTGTTGATGTTTAAAGTCCCGCCGACATGTGTCACGTGTCATGGGGACTTTCCAGATTTTCATGGTAGATGAAGAGCAAATGTATTCCTGGTCTGTGAACCACCGACCTTCCATTAGCTAGCTTGAAAGCTTCCTCACATGAAAACCTAAATGGCCTTAGCGGGACTGTTAAACCAATGCCATCCACAGGAATTGATCTGGTGCTATTTGGAGTGCGGGTAGCTTAGGATATAGGTTTTTTTGTATATACAGTACACTTTGTCACTATGCGAGTCTTCCTTTCCCAAACGTTTCTAAAAAAATGCCAATGTAATGATCGCCGGACGTGCTGTTGTTAAATTTATTTATGAGATGTCAGGATTCTGTTACGGAGAAGTCACGGGTTTCAGACAAACCGCAATTCGAGTTATTTATGCGTCTCTTCCACAATTTAATAAAACGAAAACTAAGACACATCCCCATCTCAAGTTTCCCGTGTGGATCCCATTCAACGGTTTTATTTTCCGGACTGTCGCCGTCCCAACAGGACTCATGGCGAAGTGTTTGATGTAATTAGCGCTACTGGTTTCCCCCAAGATCTGACATTAAACTCCCCATCTATTATTACAGACAAATTCTCGAATCATTCCAAATCATTAATCCCCTATAGAAAGAGCAAGTTGACCGCATAATTCAACAATTAATCGGTAAAAATTGTCACCTTCAAATTGTCTTTTCATTGCCCAGAAGTCATCAATTGGACATGAAAGTCTGATTAAAAGTGTAAAACAAGATGTTTTTCGATCGTGCTCAAGAGGTTATTCATCTTTAATGTTCACGCCAGGAGCTCCTATACCATGGGGATATCTGTTGGAGCTATTTAGCCAATGAATGGCAAAGACACGATCCGGAATAGTCTCTTGTTAGTAAACGACCTGTTGTTGTGATGAACTTGACAACTGCTTGATTAAGTTAGAAACTATTTGTGAGAAACCTTTGCGCGTAAGTCACCATGCGATTGATGATGTCACTGTTTTTCTGAGTATTGAGAGTGAGAACACATTTTGTTTTTGTTTTGTTTGTTTGTTTTGGAATTTAGCGTCGCTTTAACAGTATTTCAGTCATATCGCGACGTCCAGCTCAT